>JAOXYD010198788.1:0-35833 GCA_028565735.1 Pinacopodium congolense | reverse complement strand
TTTAAAAAGCTGTTTTTTAGCTTTTGAAAAAGCTAAATCTGTTAGAAAAGCACTTCTTAATGTTACAGCCAAACACCTATTTTTTCAAAAAAAAGGTTTTTGCGTTAGAAAAAAGCATTTATTACCCTTCCAAAAGCCCAACCAAACATGTGCTTATTTTTAAATGACTAAATACCTTTCTATGTCCTTTTTATCACTTTACGTAGAATTCTAGACACTTCCTTAGGAATTACAACTTGGTTTCAAATGCTTAGATACCTCTATAGGTCCGTTTCCTCACTTTGGCTCAAAACCTTAAATAGTGCTCTAGATAAATATCCAGATATCTATATAAGTCTCTCTTTTCTTGATTCAAACACCTTAGATATCTTCCTAAATTCGTTTCCAAATACCTAACCATATCTTTAGGTCTCTCATTTCAATTTTCATTTCAAACCATAAAAATATCTATAGGATTATAATTAAACACCAAGACATGTCTCTAGGCCTCCATTTAAATTTTTAGTAAAAAACATAGAAATCTCTTTAGGTTTGTAAATTAGTATCTAGATACTTCTCTAAGTTTATTTTCTTCAGTTGAAACTTTAAATATGTCTATAAGTTTTCTCATGCCATCTTGAGCTTTATATACCTCTTTAATCTTTGTTATTTTGTTTTTATTATTCATCGTTATTAAAACAAAGATAATTCTTTATGTTGTTAATTGCATGATAGATTTATTTTGTATCTCTTTAGATTCTTGTCTTTTGACCTTTGAGATCATTTGATCATAAATCGGTTTATGTCACTTACAGATTCTTTTATTCCACACAAAACATTTAAGATTAATGTCAATTGCCTTGATGTATCTATTTTTATAAGATCTTAACATCTAAGATTTACATATTCCTAGAAAATAGAACGTGTAAAAGGGGACATTTAACTTTTCCTATTTTATTTAATGTCTTTTTATTTTTATTTACAAAATAAAAATAAACATAAAATATGCTATTAACACAAAAAGTGGTTATTTTAATTATTTGTTTCATGTTTTGTTAATTTTTAATTACATAGTTTATATGTTTTAGAACTTTTTTTAAATTTATTTTCATTTTAACTAGTTTTATTTTATGTAACTTCATATCCATTTGATAACAATCTAGGCTCAAATTTTAAGGTTAATGGAATGTTGGGCTAAAAAAGTGAAAGGAAATTTAAATAGGGATCATTTTGCAAATAACATATGACTAATTTTCATAAGTTGAGGAATAAATGAATCATACTGGAATCAAATAAAATATTAAGCAAGGGAAAAATTGTGAAATTGAAGTGACTAAATTAGCAAACCATCAAGGAAAATGGAAAAATAATAAAATGATAGGATCCAAAACAATAGTTAAACTTTGGCATCAAAGACATTGGATTGAAGGATAATAAAAAAAAAGGAAGTTAGACAAAACATGAACAAGAAACAAAAACAGTGCACGAAATAGAGAGACACTAAAATGAAAGGAAATGAAGTTAGAAACAATTAGAGGATACCTTAAACAACCAATGTGAGCCACAAAACATCACATGCAAAGGAGAGAAGGACTCAGACTGTGTCAAGAATACATGAGAACGGGAGGTTTCTCGCTATGGCCTTACCTTATGTCAACTCTGCATTCATTTCATCTAAGAAACATGAATAAAAATGCTATTATCTGTGTCTTCCTTACCACACATTACCTTGATATTATCCCAAAATTGTAAGATGAAAAAAACTATTTTTAGCTATTTAAGCTTGTCAATGTAGCTTTATCCTCACCATCCCTATAAAACAAATTAAATGCCCTTGAATTAACCAATATTTACCTTGTAGCTAAATAATCTCAATCATTAATTTCAAACTCCCTTTCAATCTAACTGTTGAACTAAAAGAGGTTCCACCTAAACTTTCATGATAACAAAACAACATTACTACTCATGGTTTTATTGTGTTTGACATTTTGAAAATATAGGTTTGAAGAAAAAGTGTTTTAAAAGATACAATTTGGAGCTTTAATGATAAAATGGAAAATCATGAAGAACAAAATTAAAAGAGAAGTCCCAAGATCAAGATGTTGTTATTATATGTCTTGTAATTTTTATTGTAATCTTATCTTAGTTCTCTCAAAGTATCTATAGGCTTAAATCATGTATATTGCATTCATCTTTAGTATTTTTTCATATAGGTTGCAAACGCAAGAGGAATTATATGGAAAACTTGTAAATGATCTTTTTAATGCTCTAAAACCTTTTATAAAACTAGTTTAAAGAAGTATTTGAGTTATTATTTGAATGTTTTAGCTGTGTCTCTATGAAGTTTTGGTCTATTTATTGTTAATATTATTTATGAATCTCTTAAAATACTTTGGGTTGATCAAGTGAAAAATTTTTAAGTATATTTTAAAACAATAAAAAGGCCATGAGATTGAAAATGTTTTGAGTTACTTTTGTCCTAGGAAAAGGATAACGACTGTAAAAGGGTTCATCTTCACCCGTTAGAGAAGATAGTGTTAATAAAATTTCCAATAAAGTGTTAGAGAGTGGATGTAGGTGTGGATTATACACAAAATCAATGTATAAATTAGTTTGTGCTTCTATTGTCTTTCCTCTTTATATTTTCAAGTTTATTTTATTTCAATCCATTTTGTTCTATTTTCTATTATAATATTTAACATTTCACATTATATTAAAAGAATAATTTTTAATTAAATACAAAGACTTAATAAACTTTATAAGTCAACTAATGCACCCCTTTCTAAGTGTTATATAAGGGTCAATAAATGGTATCAGAATTAGGAATCACTAAAATATATTTATAAAGAAATAATGATATAAAATCATAAGATGGCATGTTTGAATATAATAGTATCATCCATTAATCAAGAAGGCGAAAATATAAATAAGCACCTTTCTTTGATGGTATTGACTACTTATATTGGAAGACTAAGATGATATCTTTTTATGGGAAAAAATATATATTTATGGGAAATAGTTTCTATTGGACCTTACATACCCATTAAAATTGTAAGAGATAAAAAGACACCTAAAATAAAGGAAAAATGGGATAATAATGATAAAAGACTAGTATGCTTGAAATATGAGGCATCTTGTTTTATGCCTAAGGAATAAATGAGTTTAATAAAGTATCTATATGAGAAATCATTTATAAAATTTAATACACTATAAAGATAACACGTGAATGTAGTAATCAAGTAAAGGAGAGGAAGATTACTATGTTAATATACTAATACGAACTCTTCCACATAACGTATAATAAAAGCATTTCTTTTGTGTATGATAAAATTTATCAATATTATAAATTCATTTCAAGGTTTAGGTCAGACCTGTATTAATACTAAATTGGTAAGAAAGATATTAAGGTCTTTATTAAAGATATAGTAAGCAAAAGTAATGGCCATACAAGAAGTCAAGGACATGAATGTCCTCCTATTGAAAGAGTTGATTGGATCCCTTATAACCTTTAAGATGAGGCTAGATGGAACACAAGTGGAGGAGACGATCAAAAGAGAAAGGAACATGGTGTTTAAGGCATTAAAAAAAGAGTATAATGATGATAAAGCCTCTGGGAGTAGTAGTGATGATGAGGAGATAGCTTTACTCAAGAAGAGCTTCAAGAAGTTCTTACGAAAGAAGAGCTCCATAAAAAGAAGAGACTTCAAAGAAGGTAAGTTTAACTTTAAAAATATATTAAATATCATAACTTATTTTGAATGCAAGGAAACCAACCATATAAGGTCACAATGCCTACTCCTTAAAAAGCATGACACGAAGGAGATGAAGGAAGGTAAGAAGAGGAAGGACCTAAAAGCTACTCTATAGATGAAACAAGTGAATCTGAGGGTGAAGAAGATGAAATAATGACAATGTTTGTGATATTGATTTTATTTATAATACTTAGATGATTTAACTAAGAAAAAGAAGAAATTGCTTACTAATTATAAAGAAACTTTGAAATTACTTTATGCATGGAAGTTGGAAAATGGGAATTTAAAACATGACTTAAAATCAAAGAGTGTAGATAAGGATGGTATGAAAAAATTTGTACATAAGAATTAATCCTTAAAAAGAGAAGTAGAATCTCTTAAAAATTCATTTTTCAAAATTATAAAGGGAGTGAAAAAATAGAATCCATGCTATGTACAAAAATGCTTTCAAATGATAGACATGGTTTAAGATTTACCTATAAGAATACACCACCTAGCAATAAAACAACTTTTGTAAAAGAAAAGAAGCTAGATGACGAGACTACTTAAATCACTTGAAAAAATTCACCTATAACTAGTACACAACAAAGATATTATGCATACATGCGCTAGACCTATAAGGGCTTCTCAAATAAGATATAATGCTTGGATGAAATTTTACCACCTAAGACAAATTACCACATAAGGACTTATAATAAACCAAGGCCTAAAAATTCATATGGACATACATATAGGACATATGAACTTATGTTTTGAAATTTTTGTGGATATTATAGACATATTGAGATCTTTTATTATCATAAATTAAGAATATGGAATGATATGCTAAGAGGTTGGAGGAAACCATCTAACCTCGAAAGACTGAAATTAGTATGAGTGTTTAAATCAAAATGATTACCTTTATTTTGTTGGTCACTAAAAGGAAGCGCGTGTGGTATGTAAATAGTAAAAGTTCAAGAAAAATGACCAAAGAACCTTCCCAATTCCTTTTCCTTAAAAAATAAAGATGGAGATTTTGTCACGTTTAGAGAAAACGTTAAAGATAAGGTAGTTGGCATTGGAAAGGATGGTAAAGAAATCCATACTATCATTGATAATGTTCTTTTAGTTGATGGTTTGAAGCATAATTTGCTTAGTCAATTGTGTGATAAAAACTACAAGGTAAATTTTGAGGGAAATGCATGCATGGTCTCTAGAAAATTGACAATACTATTACATTTTTAGGAAAAATGGAAACAAACATTTACATTATTAATATAAATGATTTTTCGAAGCATAATACAAAGTGCTTAGTGTCTATGGGTTTAGATGCATGGGTTTGGCATGGAAGACTTAAACGTGTAAGCATGGAATTAATCGTAAATCTTAATTCTAAGAAACTACTAAATGGGCTCCCTAGCAAGAAGTTTGAGAAAGATAAAATTTATGGAGCTTGCCTAATGGGAGAGCAAGTAAAGAGTTCATTCAAAAATAAGAAATCGATAAATGCCTCTAAACCCTTAGAATTAGTTCATATGGATTTGTTTAGTCCTATTAAGGTTGCTAGCTTAGGAGGTAAGTTTTAAGCATTTCTCATAGTAAATGATTTTATTAGATTTATATGGGTTTTGTTTCAAGTAGTAAAGATGAACATTTTAGATCATTTGTGAAATTTACTAAGAAAAATCAAAATAAATGAGGGTTAACAATTGCATTATTAGGAGTAACTATGGTAGAGAATTTAAATATAATATTCTTGGATCCCTTTGTGATGAAAATGGTATTTTTCATAATTTGTTTTGCAGCTACGGCTACAAAAAAAAAAAGAGATATAGCAGAAAGAAAAGAATAGGACTTTACAAGAAATGGTTAGAATCAGCATTGATGAATATCATTTGCTTAAATGCTTTAGGCCAAAGCTGTTGCATGTCCTTATCATATAATTAATGATGTATACACTAGGCTTACCATATGTAGAATCCCTTATGAACTTTGGCATGGAAAAAAGACAAAATTAGCTATTTCAAAGTTTTTGGTTATAAATGCTATAACTTGAACACTAAGGATAACCTATGCAAATTTGATTTTAGAATGGATAAAGGTGTTTTGTAGAAATTATTTGACTAGTAAAGTATTTAAAGTGTTTAATAAGAGAAATTTTATCCTTGAAAGATCCATGCCTATTTTATTTGACGAAACTAATGATCTTGAAAGCAAGAGAAGCTTTGAAGATGTTATAGTAGGTATATATAAGGATTTGGAGAAATTAGTCATTGAAAAACTAAATGAAGACAAGTAGACAAAGTTAACTTACAAGAGCTAAGTAGATCAATTTTGGAACAAAATAAGGAAAGAAAGACGGACAAGGCACTCCCTACTAATTAAGAAAACAAGAAGGATTATCCATATAAGTAAATTCTAGTTTATATTCAACAAGGGATAGTAACTAAATCTTTCTTTAGTAAATGTATCATCATGCATTCATTTAACAAATTGAGCCTAAGAGTGTAAAAGAGACACTTAATGGTGGACATTAGGTTTTAGCTATGAATGAGGAATTAAAGAATATGAAAGAAATAAGGTGCAAAAATTATTACCTAGACTGAGAGATCACCAATTATAAGTAAAAAATGGGTTGATAAGAATATGTTAGATAAGCAATATAGTAAGAAACAAGGCTAGGTTAGTGGCTAAAGGCCATAATCAAGAAGAAGGCATAGATTATGAAAATACTTTTTCACCAGTAGTTAGATTAAAAGCTATTAGGCTTTTACTTGAATTTCCATCTTATATGGGTTTCAAGCTTTTTCAAATGGATATCAAAAGTGAAAATCTAAATGTTTTTATTCTAGAAGAGGTTTATACCGAGCTCCCCCCATACTTTTAAAAAATCACAATGCACTTAATCAAGTTTTTAAACTCCATAAAGCTTTAAATAGCTTAAAATAAGCACATAGGGCATAGTATGATAGATTAAAAGTTTTTCTTTTAGATAATGACTTTATTAAAGGAAAAAAAGATACAATATTTTTCAATAAAAGGGATAAATATGATATCTTAATTGTTCAAATATATATGGATTATATCATATTTTATGATATTAATGAGTGTTTGAGTAAGAAACTTTAAAATTGTATAAGTACGGAGTTCAAAATAAGCATGATGGGTGAGTTAAATTTATTCTTTGAACTTCAAATTAAACAAATGAATGAAGCATGTTCATCAATAAAGCACAATATACTAAACAATTTTTCAAGTTCTTTGGAATAGATAAAGCCAAACCTTCAAGTACACTAATGAGCACATCAACTAAACTAAATAAGGATAAGGAAGATGAACTACTAAATGACAAACTTTATCAAGGTATATAGGAGGATTATTATATCTTACTACTAGAAGACTTGATATCATGTTTAGTATATGTTTATGTGCAAGGTTTCAAGCATGTCCTAACAAATCCCATTTATTAGTTGTTAAACAAATTCTAAGGTATTTGTGTGGTACAGTGAACTTATATCTTTAATATCTTAAAAATACATTTTTAAATTTAGTTTTGTATTCAGATACAAAATATATAGGTAGTTTATTGGATATAAAAAATACATTTCGTGCATGTCAACTTTTAGAATTGCATTAGTCGCATGATTTAGTAAGAAAAAAAATTTAGTTGCTTTCTTTACAATTATGGTCCTCCTAAACTAATCCTTTTATCACAGTTTTCTTTTAAGACCAACTTAGGGCAAGTACACTTATTAACAAGTAATACAGTGGCTCTAAGTGAGTCTAGGGATTGTTCCCTAAAGAATTTAAATATAATTACTAAGTCACTCAGTGTATAATTATCTAGAGAAGTCCAAATTTATTGATCAATTAAATTAAAACTAATGAACTTATAATTATTTAGAGAAATCTAAATCGATTGATTAATTAAATTAAAACTACTAAACTAACTAAATTGACTCTTCAATTTATGTAAAACAATTCAAATTTGTAATTAAAGTTATCAATCTTAACCTTTAGCTAGGGGTTCATATTTTAATAAATTAACTGAGTTAAAGAGGGACTGTGTGCCATAATGTGGGGTATCTTCATAAAATCAAGACATAGTTATGGTAAAGACAATATCCTATCTTTATTAGTCCTATTCCATTATTATGTCATTCAACTAACTTAGATAATAAGCTTAATGCTCATAAAGTGCAATCTTAAAATTCCTATTTTAAAATTGAGATCCTCGAAATTTTTGGTCATTTACTAATTTAAATTTTATAGTTTATTGACTTCTTCAATAACTAAGGTAGATTTCTCAAATCCTTAATTATTTAAGAATCTATTCTAAGTGGTTTGCTTAGAAAGAAGATGTTTAAGCATTCATTTAAACAAATATTAACACACAATTCAGAGAATATAACTTAACTAAATCATCTAATCGCCTATCCTTAGTTATTTAACAAGTTTATACAAAAATATTAATCAATAAGCACAAAGATTTATTAATAAAAACACATACTTTTTGATTAAAAACATAAAGAGTTCGGAGTAGAATGAAAGTAAAGATTTAGAATGCACCAGATTAGGCTACAAACTAAAGTCTAATCTCTAACCATGTTTATCCACTCCTTGGAACCTTTAAAAGCAACTTGAGTACTATTATAATGAATTAAAAGACAAAATATAAAGAAACCCTAACTTTAAAGTGTTTACTCAAAGTGTAATAAAATTCTAACTTAAAAATCTCTACAAATCTCTTTAAAAGATGCCTAAATATGTTTTTAGCTAAGTCTAAAGCATTTTAATGAGTGATTAGTCCAATTTTCCCTTAAATCCCATATTAAAACATACCTTCATAGAAATCAATGGCCCTTGAAGTTGAAGATTAATGGCATCATTCAACGTTCGAATTATTCTTCTATCCATACAATGGTCTTCAATGGTGGTTGCTCACTCCACAACATCAGTCTCCTGAGTACACTATAACGGTAGTATATTTGGAACATCAATGACATTTTTGTCGACACACATTATTCTTCTAGCAAAAACCCTTATTTTTTCCTTTTTACATAAAGCTCATCCTCTTTTGCATGAACCTGCACTTTAAGAAATAATACATATAAGCTAGACAATTTAATATCAAAATAAGGGTGAAAGCAAATCAAATTATGTTCAAAAATATAGACTACACCCCTATCAATTCCCCTACACTCAAACTACTGATTAGCCTTAGGTAACTTATTTAGATAATCAATCAAATTTTTCTAATGATTATTCAAATGTCAAACATGATACTTTAATTCAAATCAACGTAACTAATATAGTTAGTACATCCTTATTCACTTTTGAATAGGAATTTTCAAACTTTTGTCAAAGCATGTAATCAAGTTAACCTTTATACATCATATCAAATTTCAGAGAAACTTATATGAAAATCATGCAAATCATCCTAAGGTAACCCAATGGCATGTGCTTCTTATGCTTTATCATGCCTTAACTTCATTTATTTTTTAATTCCTTTGGACAAGTGCATTTTACACTCTATCTTGTCTTAGTAAGTGCATTTTATACTCCATCTTAGCATTTTTCAATTAAGATTAAAAATCCAAGAGTATAGTTAATAGTTCAGATTTCAATAAATTAATTGAGTTAAAGAGTGATTATATGGCTTAATCTAAGGTCTTCATGAAATCAAGACAGAACTATGGTTAAAATAATGTCCTATCTCTATTGGTCTTATTTTGTTATTTGCTCATTTAATGAACTTAGGTAATAAGCTTAAATTTGAAGAAGTTCAATCTTAAAATCCCTATTTTAGAACTGATGCCTCATAATTTACTAATATTTGGTCATTCACTAATTTAAATTGATTTGGTTGCTAACTTTTCCAATAACTAGGGCAGATTTCTCATATTTCTAATTATCTAATAATCTATTCTAAGTGGTTAGCTTAAAAAACTATGACTAGGAACTTATGTAAACAAGAATTAGCACATAATTATAAGAATATAACTAATCTAAATCATCTACTCACCTATCCTTAGTTATTAAACAAGTTTAGCCCCTATATTGATCCATAGACATAAAGATTTAATTATAAAGCACATCGTTATTGATTAAAACGTAAAGAGTTAACAGTATAATGAAAGTAAAAATTTAGAATACACTAGAAAATCCCACAAACTGAATTCTAATCTTTGACCATGCTAATACACTCCTTGGAACCTTCAATAACAACTTAAGTACCTATTGCAATGAATTGAAAGAGAGAATAAAAAGAAAACCTACTTTAAAGCGCTTGCTTAAAGCCTAATAAAAGTCTAACAAAAATTCTCTGCACAACTCTCCAAAAGATGCTTAAATACATCTTGGTTAAGTCTAAGGTGGTTTCGAGAGTGATTAGTCCACAAATTTTATACTAAAACATGATTCCAAAGACAAAAATGGCTTTTAAAGTCAAAGATCAATGACATCACTTAAGCCCACGTTATTCCTCTATCTGTATAATGGCCTTTAATGAATGGTTGATCACTACATAGTGACACTACTAAAAGGTCTCATTGTTCTATTAAGTTGACTATAATAGTGGAACATTTTTTACATTAATGACCTAATTATTGACACATGTTATTCTTTTGGAAAAACGCTCTCATTTTGTAATTTTTGGACAACAATCATCCTCTTTGTTATGAGCATGCATTTTGAGCAATAATACACCTAAATTGAACTATACCACTATCATCCTCTACATTTTATTGTCACAATAGGGTTTAAAGAAATTTAAATTATGATAAAAAAATCCAAGAAACTATATCCCTATCATCTAAAATAGAAGTCAAGTACGTTGCAGTAGGTAGTTGGTGCACACAAATTTTATTGCTTAGTATCATCTTAGGGATTATGATATAGAACTCACTAAGATACACATTAGATGTTAGAATATTGGTGTCACTTATTTAACTGAAAATTAAATTCAATGATCTTGGGAAAAACATTTAGAAATTCGTATCACTTTATTAGAGATCATGTTCAAAATGGAGATATTGATTTAGAATTCATTGATACAATGCATTGGTTAGCCAATATTTTTTACTAAACCAATGAATGATGATAGGTTTTGCATTATTAGAAATGAGTTAGGAATGGTAGGGTAATTTGTAATGTATTTGCTTGTTTTATTATTATCATTTTGATGATTTCAAAATATTGGGAGGGTGAGTATTGTGTGACATTATTACTTTTGTTTAGGGGGAACTTTTTTTTTGTTTTCTACTTTAGGGGAGTTTGAATTTTAAATTTTTTATGATTTGTTATTATGTATAAATTTATAAGGAGCTTTGAACTTCAAGGAATTTATGAAGAGTTTTGAAATTTAATGATGATGATTTTTAAGTTTTAATATGAATTTTGATTCTTGATTCTGATTGGACATAAGATTGGTTTGTTGTTTTTGTTATCATATAAAGGGGGAGAAATGTTTAGTGGTATTAAGGAACTTTAAGTGATATTGAAGCAAATTTGGTATATGCTTTACTGTATGTTTCTCATGATATCATAAGGATTTGTCTTTATCAATAAGGTCGAGAATGTTGAACGAAGGAAGGTCTCACCTAGGTTTTAATGATGAAAAAAACATTTTTGCTACTAATGGTTTTTATGTGTTTGATATTTTAAAAACATATGTGAAAGGGGTATAAATTATAAGTGATAGGTCTTACCTAGGTTATTGTTTTCTCTCTTTTCAATTTAGTTTTACGTTTTCTATAATTTTATCTTTTAATAAATTTATTGGATAATCAAACTTGATGGTTAAAATTCAAGGAGTTGGACCAACATGATTTAGATTTGGGACTCATTCAGGAGCATTCTCCAATATTTTTAAAATATTGATTTCAATGTATTTTAAGTTTATTTTCATTTTAATAAATAGACATAAGTTTTGCGTTCAATCTTTTATGTTCATTGATTATTATGTGCATCTAAATTATTTATTAGATAAAGCTCAGTTAGTAATGTCTAAAATGAGTTATTTTGCATGAATTGCATGCCAAATTTTTTTATTCGAGTAACTAATTCTCTATAATGAACTAGCCACTTAAAATAGAGTCATATATAACTAAAGATCTGGGAAATCTTCCTTAGGCACTGCAAAAATCAATAAACAACACAGTTTAAGTCATTAAATGACTAAATTTTAGTTGACTATAAGGGTATTAATTCTTATTCACCCTATTTGACACCTAAGAGGGGGGAGTGAATTAGGGGCTTTTCAAATTCTAAGTTACTAAACTTCCTAAATTCACCAAATTAAATAAACTACTTATGCGAACGCAAACAATTTAATAAGATAAACAAATTACACTAGCACTATGAACAATTATAAAAAATTATGTGCTTAAAAGTAGAAGTGTAGGGAAGAAGGACATAAACGAATTATAATAGTTCGAAAATCCCAAATCCCCACTTTCTCCTACGTCAAGTTCTAACAAACCTTGTTAAGATTTTTCACTTTCAAAACACAAATAAATTATTAGAAATTACAAAATCCTTTTTTCAAGGCTCAAGGATAACCTTCTCAATCCTTTTTTAAGGCTTAAAGATAACCTTTTCCTCACAACTATTCTATCTCTTAAAAATACATTTAGAAAGAATCTCACTTAAGCACAAAATAATCACTTAAGATCAAAATGATGTATTAAAAGAGCCTCTTTCAATACTTGATGAATGAAATATTTGTGCTTATAAAAAAATGCCTCACAAATACCACTTCACTAAATCCTCATAAAAACTTCATACAAAATAGAGAAACTTAACAAATCTCTTTGTGAAAGCTAAAAATCACTTGTAGGAATATTTAGAATGCTTCTTGATGAAAAACATAAACTATTAACACCTATTTATGCTAAAAAAATACATCCTTAGCCATTGTATAATGAATACATAATGTTATAAAGAAATTTTAATGTTATCGTCATTGAAAAATCAAATGTTAGCTACAAATTAACGTTAATCAGTCGGCCTATTAAATTTTATAGGAAGTAATTAATTTCCATCAATTTAATGAACATAATTAGGGAAATTAGGGAAAGTAATGAATTTCAATCAATTTAGGGTAGGGAGAGTAAGTAAAATTTGACAATGTTAAGTTTTGGACAAGAATAGGTAAGTAATTGTGGTATTGTTGTTATTAAAATATGGTTGTTTCATTGCTTTTGGTATTACATAAAAGGGGAGTATCTCTTTTGAAATATTTAAGTGGTATTGAGACAAAGTTGATATTTGTTTAAGTTTTGTAGCTTTTAAAATGATCTTTGAATATATGATAGCAAGTTTGAATTTTCAGTGATATTAATGTCTTTGTGTTTTAAGGATGTTTATAATTTAGTATAGAACATTGATGATATGATGAATTTAAGTTATGATATAACATGATATAAAGGGGTAAAATTGAAATTTAATAATAGAAAAGTTAAAATTTAATAAGCGACATTAGGAAAGGTTTATCGGTATTAGAGCAATATATTTTTGAGTATGTGATTTTTTTATGATTCCAAAGTAGGGAGAAAGTGTGTGATATTAGGGGGGAGCTTTCTTATTTTTAAATTAGTTTTTTTATGTGATTTTTTTATGGTTATTTGTATGTGGTTTGGTTCTTATGGTTATTTGTATATAAGTTTGGTTGTTATGTTTTCCTAATATCACATAGTTTTGTCATCATAAAAAATCATAAGATTATTGAACCAAAGGTGATTCTACCTATATTTTGATGATGAAAAAATATTACTACTGATGTGTTTATTGTATTTGATATGTGGAAAAGATAGGATTGAAGATAAAATATATGTTTTAAGATCACACTAGTGAAGGAATGTGATTTAATGCCTAAGATGAAGAATTGGAGCCAAAGTAGTGATGGTGAAGATCAAGTAGATTGATGAAATATCAAGCTCCAAAATAGTTAAAATGAATAGGTTTAGGTTTGTATTTTTATTGTAAATCTCATCTTGATCTTTCCATTGTGTTGAAAGGGCTCACATTATGCATCTTACATCCAAGGTTAGCGATCGTGCATATAAGCTGCATAATCAAGATGAATTGTGTGTGAATGGTTTTGAAAGATCCTTTTAATACACTCAAATGCTTTTCAAGAATTAAAAGTATATGTGAAATAAAGTATTGGAAAGTGTTAAGATGAGCTTTAGGGAATGATTGAGTGAATAAGGGTGAATGTGTTAAGACATGTGAAAAAGAGGTTAAGCTATGTGAATGTGTTAAAATAGTTGAATCTACTAAAGGATGCAGGAAAAAGTGTTTGAAAATCTGTAGATATGTTAAAGGTTCAGAAGAAAGTTTTAAAAAGTGTTTGGAATTATTAGGAATTGTTTTACATTAACTTGAATATGTTTATATAGAATTGAAGGAGTTTGTAATCTTAGTTTTAATGATAACAAAAGATGATTCTTTACTAATAGTTTAAGCTTATATTGTAAAGCTTAAAGATAAGTACAATTAATTATGAATTCAAGGTGACAAGTATGAGATAAGAGGTGAAGTTTTGAAGCAATTGGTTTGAAGCAGAAAGGAAGCTCTAAGATCTCTAGTTAGGTAGTTTAAAACTTAATTGTATTTTTACTTAATGTTCAATTGATTTAAGGGCTCAATTTTATCATGTATTGTATAAATATTTTAAAAAACATTTGCATAAAGTTTCACTATGTACACCAATTCATGTTTTTAATGTCATTGAATCTTTTTAATCACTCATATAGTCTTAAATTATGTTTTGAAAATTTTTTACAGTAATGTTTAATATTGGGAAAATGTTTGAAAAGGTTTGAACTTATTTGAATAATATTTTAGGTTTTTTAAGCCTTAAATGATTGTTTAATGAGAGAACAACAACATTGTTTTATAACTATTATTGATACCCTATTTGTCTAAAAGACCAGTAATGGTTTTGGTTGATGTTCAAAATGTCGATGATAAATCCAAGAACCATTGTTGAAGTCTAACAGCTAGTTTTCTAAAGGCTGCAAGTCACGGATTTTGTCCATTTCATTGTCCTTAACGTCTATTTTTTGTTCGTAATGACCATTTAAGCTTATTAAAACTATAAATAAGTGTTTTTAATCTTTTTTAACAATCTTTATGCCACTTTGATTCTTATTTCAAGCTCTTAAAGTAAATCACTCAAAACTATCACTGTTTATATTTCAACTTCTGTGTTCATTAATTCTCAGTGCCAAAATCTAATTTTGCTTCTTTAAAATAATTACTTACTTTTTTTCTAACTTCTCAAGAGTGCACTAAAGCTTTTACTACAATTTTTAAGCACTCATAACAAATGTTTGAGCTTTAAAATTGTAGGATGCATAAAATCTATCTGTTTTGTGCTCTACCTTATGTTCTCATTGATTTCACATATTGAATCTATTTTAGGTGCATCAAAATCATCAAACATAGTTTGTTTAAGTTCTTAAGCATACACTAGAGCTCTCACTTTGATTTTAAGCACTCAACATTTTTTAGGAACCAAAATTACAAATTATGTATTTCTTATCCAGTTTAGTGGTTATTTTGATTTCAATTTTATTTTCATTGGTTAACTTCGAATTTAGTGCTTTAAGCTTATTATTTTTGGATTATTTAAGCTTTTAAATGCTTTATAGACCAATCATTTTGTTTATTGAAAATAAAAAGCCCTTGATTTATTGAGCATTAAGTGAGACACCTATTTAGGTGTATTTTGTAACTTTACAAGGTGTCATTTAGTTCATTTGGTATTTTGATCTTGTAAAGGCTCCTCTTTGCCCTAAAAAGAGTTATTAAATGTTGCTCTTCACCATCAATAAAGAAGATTATGTCTTATAAGGGTTAATCTTTACTCTAGAAGAAGATTATACTTTTTTTTAGTGAGTTAGTCAAATTTCTAAGAAGTAGTTGGAGAGTGCATTAAACAATTGTTAAGAATTTTTGAACCACTATGAATTTTGGTGTACTTTCTCTACCTTTAACTCATTTATTACGTATTGTATGGTTTAGTTATTGCTTAAATTTATATTTAATTGACATTGACATTTGCATATCATATTAGGTTGAATATTGGTTTAATAATTACATTTGGATTGAATTTGTTTAGGTGGCTAGTTTAATTAGTTTAGAAAATTTTTAATTACTCAATTCACCCCTACCCTCTTAAGTGTCTTTTAAGGCTTACAATTGGCATTAGAGTCTTGGTATCACATTTACATTAATTTCTAGCGAAATTGTGAGTAAGCATCCATTATGACACAGTTGTTAGGTTCATTTAGTCATGAGGGTCAAAATTTAGTAAGGCATCATTTTTTTTATGTGTATAATTACTTATATTGAAAAATTAGAATAAATTGCTTCCTTATGGACAAAAATATTTATTTGTTAGATATAGTGATTGAAAGGCTATATATTCCCGTTAAAATTGAAATTGGTCAAAGTGTTCTTACGGTAAAGGAAGAGTAGAATGTAGAAGATGAAAAAATTCGTTTCACTAAATATTAGTGTCGTTTATATTTTATTTTTTGCATTAAGTAGGAATGAATTTAATAAAGTGTCTATGTATGAAATGGATCAGGAAATTTGACATACATTAACAGTTATTCATGAGGGTACCAACTAAGTGAAAGAAAGTAGGATGTCCATGCTCATTCATCAATTTGAGTTATTTTCCATACATCATGATGAAAGGATTTCCAACATGTATGCTAGGTTTATTGGCATCATAAATGCATTAAAGGACCTAGGAAAAACATATTCAAATGTTAAATTTTTTAGAACAGTTTACTAAAGGAATGGAAGGTAAAGGGAACCATTAGTCAAGAGGTAAAAGACCTTAATATTTTGCCTTTAGATGAATTAATAGGTTCATTGCTCATACATGAGATAAGGATGAAGGAGATAAAAGCAAAGGAGGAGGAAGCTACACTAAGAAGAAAGAACCTGGCATTCAAGCTAAGAATTATAGTCGAGCAAATAAGAGAGCTCTTTTGAAGATAATGAGGATGACATAACTCTCATCATAAGAAAGTTTAAGAAGTTTTTAAAGAAGAAGGCCTTCTTTAAGAGAAAAGATCAAGGTAATAATAAATTTAAAAGAAAATCACATACTAATGTGAGTTTTCTTGAATATATGAAACCAAACCATTTAAAGAACCAATGTCTACTTCTCATGGAAAATGAGAATGATGAAAGAAATAGCAAGAAAGATAGAAGGGAGAAGAAGGATAAGAAGGTGAAGAAAGCATTGAAGGTCTTGTAAGGGACGAAAAGTGGATCAGAGAGTGAGAAATCCAAGAATAAAAGTGCCAAGTCTTATTGCATAGCCTTGGAAGATAGGATACCATCTACTTCCCAATATGATGATGATAATAATAATGATGTAGATGTAGGATTGAGTTATGATAAATTAGATAGGTATTTATAATGTACTATCTTAAAAAGGAGGAAATTATCTTCCAAACATAGGGAATGTAAGAAGTTGATGTATGAACTTAAGGTGGAAAATGAGAAATTAAAGAATAACTTACATACTTTAAAATCTATAAGTATGGATATTAATGATGATAAGAAAAAGATTATGCATGAAAATTATTCTTCAAAAGAAGAGGTAAAATCACTAAAAGAATCATTAGAAAAGTTTACTAAAAAAAAGGAGAAGTTAGATAATATTATAGGAGTCTAAAAGGCTTCTAATGATAGGTATGGCTTAGGTTTTACTCAAGGGAGTAGAACATCTAATTCCAATTTTATTTTTGTAAAAGGAAAAACTTTAGATGAAGAGCATGATCCATTTGTTCATGGTGCCTCCACATTTAGCTCATTGCCTAAGAAGAACAACCATGCATTTATGTATGCTTCTAGACCATCATTTAGGAAGAATGTGCATGCTTCTTAAAATAGATACAATTTATTTTCAAATGCTCAATCATCAAATGATGCATATTGGCCACCAATTAGAAAATTTAGGCCTATATTTTCACATGCTTCCTACATGCATGGTCATGCACCTAGAATTGTATTTCACTCATATTCTAGCCAAAGTTTAACCAAATAAGGTCATTTAGGAATGTTATATCCAGATTTGCATATAAGAACAACTTTAAACCAAAAGTTCATTTTTATAAAATTACATATGTTTATTATTATTGATAGGATAGAAACATATTGAGTTTTCATATGTATTTTAATGTCATTTCAATCCTATTTTAGTGTTTAAATACTTAATTTGTGTTATATTATACTTAATCAATAGGTTACCACCTTTTTTAATGGATTATGAATTAATCCTTAGAGTCACAAAAATGCATTATAAAAGAAGAGTGGAGCTTTATATTAAAAGGAGAAGCTTTCTATATATAAATTGGCAACAAAAATGAAGAGCAAACCAGCAACACATTGGAACTTGGAAGTGACGTTTTAAAAAGCTAGAAAAGTTTAACAAGAGAGGAGAAAATTATTGTAAGGAGAAAGCTTGCCAAAAGATAGAAAAACACTCAAATCAAGGAATCAAAATACAAAGACTAACGCTTAAGAAAGCTTCCAACAGGAAAAAAAGTGAAGAGTTTAAAAGGAAAAGGACAAAAAATTTTATTGAGTGGAGGACACTTGGTAGGTGGAGAGCTTCCTCTATAGGAAGATAAAGCAAATGTTTCCAAGACAAAGTTACAATGTTGTTAACAAGTAAAAAGGCTTTACTTGGAAGAAAATGACATGTAGCCTAACTGGAAAAAAAAAAAGAAGAAAAAAAAAGCTTTTAAAGAAAGCTTTACAAGGACAACATAAATTTTTAAAAGAGAGTTTTCTTATGCAAGTGGTGGCCTTTGTTTTCTCTAGCTCTAAGCTATTGTCTTCCTTTAGATTTCTTAGGATTTCTAAGTTTTATTCTTAGGTTTTAGGTTATTTTTTGTTAGTTTTTCATGTGTTTTCAATTACTGCACTATTTATTTCATGTTTTAAGAATTTAATACTTGTTGTTTTTGGTATTCTTCTTGGTTATAATTTCATTTGTGTTGAGTTTATGCTTGAATATTGTATGGAATCTTATGGTTTTCATTAATATAATTGTGTTTGATTTTATTTTTCAGCCCTTTATTTGTTATTTATATTATAGTTATTATTAGTGTATTTTCTGTTTTAATTAATTTTGTGATGTTAGGCTAAGTTGTGCTTGGGTTGGAAGTTATTGATGAGATTTTATCTTAAAAATTGTGAGAAGTGATTAGGAATTAATTGGGTTTTGTAATTTAGGTCAAGGTTGGATTGGAATTCTAGTTAAATGACATGAATTAGAGATTTATTCATAGGATTGCCCATCCTAGGTTTAATTTCTAATTCCATTGCTATGAATGAACTTGTGACCTAGTGATTTCCATAGGTAGTAATATGCTAGTTGTTTTTGTCAGTGAACTTAATCGACTTAACCTAATATTCCAATTCTCTAAGTTACACAATCCAAGCTTATGAGATTGCGACTTAGGCTAACTATTCCCTAGTACTTAAAGCTACTGCGTGATTAAATCTATAGAGCTTATTCTAGATTGTCGCGTAATTAAGGATATTTTCATAGCTTGTTAAATTGATTTGAATTTGTGGAACAGAGAATTCAAGAGCTTGTTTGGATCTATAGGCTAACTTCTTATACTAGTCATAATTTATTTATTTCAATGATCAATTATAAGTCTGAATCCCTAATATATCTTTTGCTAGCTTTTTTTTATTACCTTTGTTTATTTCTTTTATGTGTTTTTGTGTTTGTTTCATTTTCATTATTTTTCTATGTTTTTTATTTTAATGTCCTCACATTCTAGGGTTTTTCTTTTTTTATATATATTTTTTCTTTTAGTGCAATCTTAGGAATAGCTTCTAAACCCAACCAACTCTTTATAGGATTGACCTTGACTTTCCCTAACTATATAGTAAGGTTAGGTTAGGTATTTTATTATTTGGTGAGCCGACGATAGATCCTACCAATTATTAAGGTAGGTTTGGGAATTTAGATAAATTTTATTTCTATATATTAACAAAGTTTTATAGTTTATCAAAGGCCTTAGAAACTATAAAGGTATCTAACACCTCAAAACTCAAATTAATGTCAGTACCTAAAATGAGATTATTTTCTTTATTTTATAGGATTTTAAGAGAAGAACGTGATATGTAGATAATGGTTTCTCTAGGCATATGATAGGAGATGCTTCTCAATTCATTTCTTTGAAGAGTAAAGATGGTAGTTATAGAAACAATGCAAAGGGTAAGATAATTGGCATTGGAAACATTGGTAAGAATAATACTACAATTGATAATGTGTTTTTAATAGAAGATTTAAAATATAATTTATTAAGTGCAAGTCAATTACGTGATAAAGATTTCGAAGTTACTTTCAAACGTAATTTTTAGATGGTTTCTAAAATAATTGACAATAGTATTGTTTTCATTAGTAAGAGAGAGGGAAACATTTATACTATTGATTTGAATAATCTTTTTAACCAAAATTTTAAGCATTTGATTTCTATTAATAAGCATGCATAAATGTGGCATGAGAGGTTAGGCCATGCTAGCATTGAGCATATTTCAACTATTTGCATCAAAGAGCTAGTGAGACGCTTGCTAAGAATAAAGTATGAAAAAGAAAAATTTTATTATGCTTGTTAAATGGGAAACTAAACCAAGACCTCGTTCAAGAAGAAAAATGTAGTATCAACTTCTAGACTTTTAGAATTATTGCATATTAAATTTTTAGAATTGCTAGTTTATGTGGTAAATTATAGGCATATGTGATTGTTGATTATTATAGTAGATTTACATAGGTTATATTTCTTACTAATAAAGATTAATTTTTTTAGATTTCTATTAAATTTGATAAAAGAGTTCAATTGAAAAAAGCTACATCATTACTTAAATTAGAAATGATCATGGTAGAGAATTTAAAAATGAATTATTTGATGTTTATTATGAAAAAAATGACATTTTTTTATGAATTTTTAATTCCTAGAACTCGTCAATAAAATGGAGTTGTTAAGAGGAAGAATAGAGCATTACAAGAAATTGATAAAACCATGTTACATGAATATAACGTTTCTAGATATTTTTAGGTGGAAGCCATTGCATATGTATGTCATGTATCTAATAAGGTCTACCTAAGAGCTTATGTGGATAAAACTTTATATGAACTTTGATATAGGAAGAAAAAAAAGCTAGGTTATTTCAAAGTTTTTAGTTGTAAATGCTCTATTTTGAATATTAGAGAAAATCTAGAAAAGTTTGATACAAAATTAGAATAAGGCATATTTATTGCTTATTCCTTTACTAATAGAGCTTATAGGATGTTTAATAAGAGAAATATGATGATTTAAGAGACAATGTATATGGCTTTTAATGAGTCTAACCATTTTAATGTCAAGAAAATTATTGATGCTGATATGGGCTTATCTACGACTATGGAGAAATTAGGATTAGAAGAGCATGAAGAGGATAACTTAGATATTTAACCTTGTCTTAGTGAATCAATTGTTAAACCAAGTGAGAATGTAAGGAAAGATGAGAGTTTACCTAGAAAGTGGAGATTTAAGAAAGATCATCCCCCAAACCAAGCCATAGGTGATGTTAGAAAAGGAGTAGGAATTAGATCATCCTTCAAAGATTTGTCTCATAAAGCTTTTATTTCTAACATAGAGTTTAAAACTATATATGAGGCTTTAAATGATGAGAGTTATATTTTAGCCATGAATTAGGAGTTAAATCAATTTGAAAGGAGCAAAGAGTGGACCTTAATACCTAAACCTAATAATCATCAAATTATTGGCACTAAAAAGGTCTTTAGAAACAGGCTTGACGAAGATAGAAATATTGTAAGAAATAAAGATAGATTGCTAGCTAAAGGGTATAATTAAGAAGAGGGAATTGATTATAAGGAGACAGTTGCACCTGGGGGCTAGATTAGAAGCTATTAGACTACTTTTGACATTTGCATCTTACATGAGTTTTAAGCTTTATCAAATGGATGTCAAAATTACATTTCTTAATAGTTTTATTTAAAAAGAGGTGTATGCAGATCAACCACCCAATTTTGAAAACCATGATGCACTAAACCATGTTTATAATGTTTCATAGGCATTAGATGATCTAAAACAAGTTCTAAGAGCTTGGTATTAGAGGTTAAGTGCTTCCTTGATTTAAAATGGTTTTTAAAATGTTAAAGTGGATACTACTCTCTTTATTAAAAATGATCATGATGACATATTGATTATGTAAATTTATTTTGATGATATTATTTTTTGAACTATAAATGAAAAGTTATATAAAGAGTTTGCAAGTTGCATGAGTAGAGAGTTTTAAATGAGTATAATGGGAAAGCTTGATTTCTTTTTTAGCTTTCAAATTAAGCAAAGGAAAGATGGAAAGTCTATTAGTTAAGCCAAACATACCAAAGAGTTGCTTAAAAGGTTTTGCATGGACCACTTACCAAGAAGGGCAAGGAATTTAGTTAAAGTAGAAAATAAAGAAAGAAGAACTTAAAACTAGGAAGAGAAGCCATGAGTATAGGATCAATTAACTAGAGGCCACCTGCCCTTAAGCTCAATGCTCATCTAAGGTAATAAGTTCTTAGCAAAAGCTACCTCATGAATGTTTTGCTTCAATCTAGTGCAAATGTTAGAGTAAGAATTTGACCACCTAGCTTATGATAACCAATCTTTTCAAATTATCACTGGGAAAACCAATGAAAGAGATCAGGCCACTAGAGAGCTAGGAGTTAGAGGTTAAAAAGGACTAACTCCCATAAGTATTACTACTAAGTTGAACAAGGATGAGGAAGGAATGCTAATAGATTCCAAGTTTTATAAAGGTATAATAGGTAGCTTATTGTATCTTACCGCTAATAGACCTGATATTATATTTAGTGTATGTTTGTATGCTAGATTCTAATCAAATCCTATAAAGTCTCATTTACTAGCTGTTAAGAGGATCTTGAGGTATTTAGTTGGTATATCATCTTTAAATCTATGGTATCTTAGAAATGCATTCATTGAATTAGATGATTATTCGAATGCATATTATGTAGGTAATTTATTAATAGAAAAAGTACATCTATCACTTATTAATTTCTAAGTAATGCATTGGTTTCATGGTTTAATAAGAAGAAAAATTCAATAGCTTTATCTACAGCCAAAGAGGAATATGAAATGGCCGGTAGTAGTTGTGCACAAATACTTTGACTTAGGTAACAACTTAGAGATTATGGCATAGAGATTATAAAGATTCTAATTAAGTATGATAACACTAGTGTCATTGGCTAACAAAAAATTCAATTCAACATTAAAGGATTAAGCATATTAAGATAAGATATAATTTCCTAAGAAATCATGTGCAAAATGGTGATATAGAATTGAAATTTATAGATACACAACACCAATTGGCCGATATCTTCACTAAACCAATGATTGAGGATATGTTTTGCATGATTACAAGGGAATTAGGCATGATTGATGATATGTTTATATGAACTTTGCATGTTCTAGCATGAATTTTCAACCTTGATGTACGATTTTACATGCTTTTTTTTTTAAAATTTGATGGGTGTTTATGCATGTTTCTTACCTTTGACTAGTGTTTTATATAATTTTTTTAAAACTTTAATATGATCTCCTCCATGTTTAACTCTTTTTTATAATGTCAAAAAGGGAGAAATTTATAAGATATATAATTTGGGGGGGGAGTCAAATTTTGTTTGGAAAATTTTAAAGTTTATGTGTGCTTTTAATGCATAATTTGTGGAAAATGTGAGTTTTATTACATAACATACACTTTGTACGTTAGTATGTGTTTTATAGTGTAAAATATGCGAATATGTGATTTTGGAGATTAAAGATGCATAATATGTGATTTTTAAGTTTAAAGATGTATGATATGTATATTTAATCCAATATGTGCGTATATGTGCCCTTTATGTATTCTAGCTCCTACATGTGTTTATGCATATATTTAGGGGCAGCTTGAGTTGCTGTAATGCCTGAATTAAGGGGGAGTATAATGTGTATGTGATATGATTAATAATGTACGATGTTTGGTGATATTCATAATTTAAAATGTTAGATTTTGGATAAGATTTTATTCCCTAATATCACACGCTTTGTCATTATCAAAAAGAGGGAAATTATTGAACTAAGGGAAGTTCTAATCTTAGTTTTGATGATAGCAAAACATGATTCTTTACTATTTAAGTTTATATTGTAAAGCTTAAAGATAGGTAAAATTCATGATGAACTCGAAGTGGAAGTATAAGTTAGGAGGCAAAGTTTTGAAGTAGTTGGTTTGGAGCATCAAGGAAGTTCCAATATATCTAGCTAGGTAGTTTAGAACTTATATTTACTTAATGTTCAATTGATTTAAAGGCTCAATTTTATCATGTATTACATACAACTTTTTAAAAAATTTGCATAAAGTTTCATTACATGGGCCAATTCATGTTTTTGAAGTCTTTGAATCCTTTTGATCACTCCTATAGTCTTAAAATATATTTTGTGTTGATTCTATTTGATATGAATGTAGATTTACCATATTATAATCCCTTAAATCTAAGGATTATAATTTCCTCTAATTGTATATAAATATTATTGCACAGTTCTCTTTATAATATAAAAAATACATATTTTCGAGACTCAATTTGGTATCAAAGCCATTTAAGATCCTTGTTACAGTAATTTAGGGTTTCAACTGCTATTGTGAGTGTTGATCATCTTGCTTCGGTCTTTCAGTTCCGAAGCAACACCACCATTAGGTTCAAAGAGTGTCGATTGGCCAGTTACCAAAGTGTCGCCGTTAGACATCTCTCTACATGCCGTCACTTTTTCTTTGTGTCTCTGACGCGTGAGAACCACGTGTCGCCTTCCAAGCCACTGTTGAAAATGCTGTTGTCACCTTTGTGTTCGTCAGTGCCTCGTCTTTCTGTTATAGGACTCACTGTTGTGACGTCTCTCCTTGAATTATTTCTCCATTGAGTATTGTTACTTCTCTTATTTCTATAACTTCTCCATGGCTAAATCTGCCAAAGGTATGCTTCCAAAGAAGAAATTGGTCTCCTTTATCTTTTCCAGGTCTCCTACCATTACCTTTGAGAAGTTAAATGGACACAATTATCTAGATTGGCATAATGTTGTAGAAATTTGGTTTTTAGGCCAAGGATTATTCAATCACCTCTCTAAGAAGGTCTCTGACATTGCTGCACCAAAGAATGAAAAGTGGGAAAGGGCTGACTATCAGTTTGTATCCTTGTTATGGCAACCTATTGAGACTAGATTGATGGTCCACTTCCGCTCGTGCAAAACATGTTATGATATTTGGAAGAAGGTAGAAACTATCTATGCTAATGACATACAAAGGTTTTATGAGATGGCACGTAGTTTATTGTTACTTCAAATGATAGATATTGACCTGCCTTCTTATTTGAACAAGGTGTTGTCTCTTTGTGATGAAACCAAACTAATGATAATAAGTAATGATGAACAAAAGATGTCAATAAAGCTAGATAATATGCTTATGGTGTTTATTCTCCACAGCCTTCATAAAGACTATGAATCCGTTCGGAATCAAACCTTAATGAATCTTGATATTCCTACAGTAGAGGAACTCATTAATAGTTTAATTCAAATTCCCTCACCAGAAACTGATTCTCAAACGGTTTCTGAGTCTTCTGCTTTAGTCTCTGATTCATCTAGCCGAAGAGGTCAAGGTCGTGGTCGTAAAGGTGGTAGTCATGGCAGAGGTGGTAAATGAAACTTCCATTGATCCTATTGTGACCAAGATGGACACATTTAAGATCGTTATTACTCCTTACATAGATTTCCAAATAAAATAGCCAATATCGCTTAGTCTCCGGTAAATGTTGATCAAAAGATTGAGTTTGAGGAAGATCATCATTTTTTTTCCAATGAATATAAGGAATCCCTTCAATTTAAGACAACTCAACATGCCCTTTCTTTGGCCAATGTATCACATACGTGTAATTCTACCATTTGCCTTTTCCATTCTACTGGATCATGGATTTTATACTCTAGTTCTTTTTATCACTTGGCTGGTAATCCCTCTCTTTTCACTAAACTTTCACTACCTAAAACACCCCATAATCTTACTCTTACTAATGGAATTAAGAAACAAGTCACTGGCATTGGACAAGCTTTACCTGTTCCAACATTACCTTTAAATTCTGTTTTATTTGTAACTGGCTGTCCCTTTAATTTAATCTCTATTATTCAACTTCCTCGTACTCTAAATTGTTCCTTAACCTTCTATTCTAATTCCTTTCTTATATAGGATCAAAGTACATAATAGAAGATTAGAGTTGGATCTGAATCATGAGGTCTTTACTACCTACAACCTCATTCATCTACCATATGTGTTGCTTCAGAGTCTCCTGATCTCCTTCATCGTCGTCTCGGTCATCCAAGTCTAGAAAAATTAAAGCAAATGGTTGCACAGCTTTCTTGTTTGAAGTCGTTGAAGTGTGAGTCATGTCAACTCAGAAAACATGTCAGGGTTTCCTTTCTAAGTAGTATCAATAGTCAAACTATGTCTCCTTTTAATCTCATTCATTCTGATGTTTGAGGTCCTAGTCATGTTACATTTGTTTTAGGATATAAGTATTATGTTACCTTCATTAATGACTTTTCAAGATGAACTTAGTTATTTTTAATGCGAGATCATTCTGAGTTATTTAATGCCTTCAAGACTTTTTTTTCAGAAATTAAAAACCAATTTAGAAAGCCAATTCGGGATTTGCACAGTGATAATGTCAAAGAATACTTTTTTGGGTCATTCACATCATTCCTGGCATCTCATTGCATCATACATCAGTCCAATTATCCTCATACACCTCAATAAAATGGAGTGGTTGAATGTAAACATTGTCATCTTATTGATACAGCTTACACTTTATTAATAAATGTAAAGTGCCTTCAAAATTTGAGAGTGATGCGGTGCTTACCGAATGTTACTTAATCAATCGTATGCCATTTGCTATTCTGGGTAACAAGGTTCCTCATACTATCTTGTTTCCTAGGGATCCTCTTTATGATGTCCCCCCACATGTGTTTAGTTTTACCTATTTTGTTCATAATCTCTCTCCTGGATGTGATAAGTTGTTTGCTCGTTCTATTAAGTGTATCTTTCTTGGGTATTCTAGGTTTAGAAAGGGTATTAGTGTTATTCCCTTACTATAAATCTTTTCTATATGACTTTCAGATGTTACCTTCTTTGAGGATACACCATTCTTCACATCATCAATTACATCTAACACGACTTCACAAGTATTACCTATGCCTCTTCTTAACTTATCTTCGGATCCGTAATTACAAGCTGATCCTTCCTCATGAAAAATTGGTATTACTTATGAACGACGACGACCAGACACATTAGAGCTTCCTCCTTCAGTTGATACTTGTGATTTAGTTCCAGGCCCAATCTCTTCTCCTACTGCGATCCTCCCTGATACTTCTGATGACCAACCTATTGCACTTCATAAAGGTACACGCTTTACTCATAATCCTCATCCCATTTATCACTTCCTGAGCTACCACTGATTATCTCTTTCATACTATGCTTTTGTTTCTACTTTATCGTCTATTACCATTCTTAAGACTATTCAGGAAGCACTATCTCATCCTGAATGGAGATAGAGTATGATTGATAAGATGACAGCCTTGGTGTCCAATCAAACATGGACACTTATTTCACTTTTGCCTCGCAAATCTATAGTCAAATGTCATTGGGTTTTTACTGTTACAGTTGGTCCTGATGGAGAGGTCCACTAATTGAAAGCTCGCCTAGTCGCAAAAGGATACATTCAGATCTATGGTTTGGATTACAGTGATACCTTCTCTCCTATTGCTAAGATGGCATCTTTTCGTTTATTCTTATCGATGGATGCCATAAAAAATTGGCCCTTGTATCAACTTGATATTAAGAATGCCTTCTTACATGGTAATTTGGAGGAGGAGATTTATATGGAGCAACCACCTGAGTTTGTTGCTTAAGGGGAGTTAGGTCGGGTCTGCAAGTTAAAAAAATCCTTATACAGTTTAAAACAGTCATCTCGAGTATGGTTTGGGAAGTTTAGCGAAGTCATACAACAATTTGGAATGACTTGTTGTGAGGCAGATCATTCTGTATTTTTTAAACACTCATCATCAAGTACCTTTATTTATCTTATGGTGTATGTTGATGATATTGTCATTACAAGTGATGATCAACAAGGAATTAAGGAATTGAAGTAATATTTGTTCAAGCATTTTCAAACTAAAGACCTTGGTCAGTTATAATATTTTCTAACGATTGAAGTGGCCCAATCAAAGACAGGTGTTGCTATCTCTCAAAGGAAGTATGCTCTTGATATTCTTAAAGAAACTGGAATGTTTGATTGTAAACTTGTTGACACACCTATGGACCTGAATGTGAAGCTACTACCTAATCAAGGGGAGCCCTATTTTGATCCAGACATGTATAGAAGATTAGTGGGAAAGTTGAACTATCTCACTATGACTAGACCTGACATTACTTTTCCTATTAGTGTTATGAGCCGATTTCTTAACTCACCATGTGAGAATCATTGAAATGCAATCATTTGGATCCTAAGGTATATCAAAGGATCACCTGGTAAGGGGCTTGTTTATGTGGATAGGGGTCATACAAAAATCATTGGATATACTAATGCAAATTGGGCAAGTGATATTAGTGACAAGAGGTCCACTTTTGGTTATTGTGTTCTTATTGGAGGAAACCTAATTTCATTGAAGAGCATGAAGCAAACTGTTGTTACAAGGTCTAGCATGAAAGTAGAGTATCATGCTATGACTAATGCTACTTGTGAACTTTTGTGGTTAAATCACATGCTCCATGAGTTACAGTTTTATGAGATTGGTCTTATGGAACTTGCTTATAATAATTAGTCAGCGATGTATCTCTCATCAAATACAATATTTCATGAGAAGACCAAGCATATAGAAGTTGATTGTCACTTCGTCAGAGATAAAATCCTCTTAGGCATCATTAATACTTCTTATATGAACACTAGGGATCAACTAGTAGACATGTTGACTAAGTCCTTACAGGGTCCTAGGATAATATATATATATATATATGTAAAAAGCTGGATGCATCAGATATATATGCTCCAGCTTTGGGAGGGGGGAGTGTTGATTCTATTTGATATGAATGTAGATTTATCATATTATAATCCCTTAAATCTAGGGATTATAATCCTCTAATTGTATATAAATATTACACAGTTCTCTTGATAATATACAAAAAAACATATTTTCAACACTCAAATTTTGAAACTTTTTTGAAGTCATGTTTAGTGTTAGGAAAATGTTTGGAAAGGTTTAGAACTTATTTGAACTATATTTTAGGTTTTCTAGGCCTTAAACGGAGGTTTGACAAGACAACAACCACATCCTTTTATAATTGCCATTAATACCCTATCTATTTAGAAGTTCAACGGTGATTTTGGTCGATGATCAATGATGTCGTTAATAAACCTAGGAACCATTGTTACCGTCCAACAGCTAGTTTTCTAAAAGCTCTAAGTCATATATTTTATCTATTTCTTTATTTTTAATGTCTCTTTTATATTCCTAACAAGTATTTAAACTTATTAACATTATAAATAAGTGTTCTTAACCTTTCTTAACAATCTTTATGCCACTTTGATTCTTGTTTTAAGCTTTTAAAAACAAATCTCTCCCAACTATCACTATTTATATTTGGCTTCTGTGTTCATCGATTTTTAGTACTCAAATTTTTTTTTGTTACTTCCAAATCATTACTTACTCTTTTTAAAGTCTAAGAGTGCACTAGAGTTTTTACTTTAATTTTTAAGTACTCATAACAATTGTTTGAGCTTTAAAATTATAAATTGCATAAAAGCTGGCTTTTCTATGCTCTACCTTTTGTTCTCATTTATTTCACATTTTGAATATATTTTTGGTGCATCAAAATCATCATACACAGTTTATTTAAGTTTTCAAGCACGCACTAGAGCTTTCACTTTGATTTCTTAGCAGTCACAACATTTGTTTGAAAACTAAAATTACAAAATGTGCATATCTATCCAGATTAGTGATTGTTTTAATTTCAATTCAATTTTCATTCTTTAAATCCAAATTCAACCCTTAAAATTTATTATTTAAGGATTTTTTAAGCATTTAAATGCACCATAAATTAGTCATTTTGTTTATTGAAAGCAAAAAATCCTACGGTTCATTAAGCAGTAAGTAAAACACCTTTATATGTGTAATTTTTAACTTCAAAATGGATAATTTAGTCCATTTGGTATTTTGATCTTGTAAAAGCTACTCTCTACCTTAAAAAGAATAGTTAAAGGTTGCTCTTCACCTTCAAAAAAGAAGATTGTATCTTGTAAGGGTTACTCTTCACCTTAGAAAAAGATTGCACTGGTTTTTAGTAAGCTAGTCAAATTTATAACAAGTAGTTTGAGAGTGGATTAGGCAATTGTTTTTCAAAAAAAAAAAACACTAGTGGTTCAACAATCTCTAACAATTGCCTAATCCACTCTTAGATTAGGTATTTGTTAGAGATTGCTGAACCACTATAAATTTTGGTGTACTTTCTCCACCCTTAACTCCTTAATTATTGCTTATTATGTGGTTTGGCTACCCCTCTCGGATTAGACAATTGTTAGGGATTGCTGAACTACTATAAATTTTGGCATACATTCTCCACCATTTACTCCTTATCTATTTCTTATTATGTGATTTGGATATTTCTTATATTGATATTTAATTGACAATGACATTTACATATCATTTTACGTTGAATATCAGTTTAGTGATTACATTTAGATTGAATTAGTTTAGGTATTTAGTTTAATTAGTTTAGAAATTTTTTAATCACTCGATTCACCCCTTCTCCCTGATGATCTTCATTGCCTTTTAAGGTTTACAATTTGTGATTAAAATTTTTTGCAAAAAACAAGTCCAAACATTGTAATTAATAAAAAAAAAGTGCTAGACTAGTCATCTAGTGTGCTGTTTTAGCACAAGTTGGTCAATCAATGATGCACATCATTAGACCAGTAACTGGTTTACTAATATATTAGAATAATTGATAGATAGTGGGATACAACGAGAGAAAATAAATGTCAATTAATGGGTAACAATGGCTATAAATAGATAATTGATGAATTTTCACATATAAATAAGTGTTATAAAGTTGGTTTATGTATAAAATAAATATAGAAATGCTTATATAAGTAAATTGAAGTGTCATAGGTGTTGTGTTAAGTTTTCTATTAGTGTTGGTATATATTGTAGGAATTTAGATGTATTAGAAAGTGTTAAAAGTACTAAAAATTAGTGTTTAAAGAGACTGATTGACTAATGTTAGGGTTAGTGGTTGACTAGTAAATGTTTTATACAAAGACAAGTCAATTGATTGAATAAAAGTGGTTGACCACTTAACGGATTTAAGTGGTCAATAGGTAGAAAATCTATGTACCAATAACTAATTTCTATTTGGAAAAGCAGTTTTTAATGATTTTTAACGCACACCAATAACTATAAACATCTAGTTAGAAGTTCACCTAAAAATATATATGTTGTGATGTGTGTAAGGCATCCAAGAGTATACACGTGAATTGTAGTGAATCAAAGCATTAAGTGCTTTAAGAGTATTATCATTGTGCTTCTATGCATTTCTTTTAGTTTATTAATAACCCTTTCTAAACACCTTAGTTAATTAAGGGAGGTCATTTTTAATTATATTTTGGGTGTAGCCTAGTTGAATTAAAATTATAAGGTTGCTTTTCATCTTAAGAAGATTATTGTATAAGGGTTGGTCTTCAATTGTGAAAAAGATTAATTGAGTAAAACTTTCAACAAATGGTTTAGAAAGTAGATTTAGGTATAGGCTATACACCAAACTACTACAAATTTGGTTTGTCTTTCTTTTCAATATCCTTTTACTTGTCAAATTATTAATTCAAGTTATGTTATGACATTAATTGAATTATATTATTACATTTTCCATTTCGTAAAGGTTAATTTTATAGTGAGGTGAAAAACTCAAAATATTTAGGGTTAACTAATTCATTCCTCCTCTTAGATTATATAAGGCCAATAAGTGATATCAAAGTTAGGACTCATATAATCTAATATTTAGTGAAATAGTAAGTGAAAAGATTAGATATGGCACATGTGAACCCTTTATTATCACCTTCTAGTCAAAAAGGTCAAAACATTAATAGACATTATTTTCGATGAAAATGATTATCTATATTAGAAGATTAAGATGAAATTTTGTTTATGATAGAAAATGTAGACTTACGTGAGATCGTTTCAAATGGACCATATCTCCAACAAAATTATAGGGGACCAAAAGGCTCCTAAATCTAAGGAGGATTAGAATAGTGTACATAAGAAATTAGTATATTAGAATAGTAAAGCTATACATGTCCTATTTTGTGTATAAATGAATTAAATATAGTATCTATGTGTGAGATCACAAATGATATTTTACGACATCATAAATGATATTTTACAGACTCTAGAAGTAATACATGACAGCACTAATCAAGTGAAAGTAAGTAAGGTTAACATGCTTACTCAATAATATGAACTCTTAGACATATTGCATAATGAAAGTATTTATTCCATGTATACTAGATTTATTAATATTATTATCCATATTGTTCCTAAGTTTCGAAGATATACGGTGGGTGCTTGTACACTATATTGCTCCATCTAACCTACCGTATTACTTGTAAACTTCAAGCCTTTGCTCCATTTTTGCTCTAATTCTTCACCAAACTTCTTTCTTTTAGCTTATATTTATGTTTAATGATTAAACTTGCATGTAAAATTAATAGAAACACAAAACAAGCATTTAAATACTAAAATAGGGATGAAACCATATCAAAACACATGTCAAAATTCCATATTTTATATCCCTATCACTCCACTACAAATAGGAATACTCAAACCCCTATTCAAAATGAAAGTAAGTGTTTTTAATATCTACTCTCCTTAATTTCTTGATTATGCCATCTAAGAACTTTATAAAAAATCAAGTCATTTCTCCTATTTATTTTGATCACTTTGAAAACATGGTCTAGTTTAATTTTTTATTGCTCATTGATGGGGACCTTTGCTTACTCATTCCTATATAATAAGTCTTATTAATGTAAGATTTTTTTTAATGTTAAAGAGTGTCAACTAGGAGATGAATATCATATCTTTTCAAAAGTCTAACGTATCATTATTCACCTCACAAGAAGTCTCATTAATGAGATCCTTGGCATTTCTATACCCTAACAATTTTCCTGTTTTGATTGCCACTCCAAACATAGTAACACTCCTCATTTTATATCTTACTCAGTTAAAACTATCTTTAAGTTACCAGGTGAGGGGGAAATCACTTGTAAGCCTAATGATGTTTATAAGTTAAATTCCATTCCCTACTTTCACCATTGGTTTATCAAATACAGCTTTGTTTCCTCAAACCACTTCACTTTTTTAAGTTTAAATGATTTTTGTTTTTTCTCCACCTTAATAATGGATGAGAAAATTCATTTTGGTGATTTCATTCTTAACATAAGATTCATTTTGTTAAGTCTAAGGAAAAAAATCAAAATATTTAATATTCTCTCATTCTTGGTCCTATCTTTCGATACTTTTATTTTCCATCCATCAAATATGAATATGAATTTCAATCTATCTTTAATCAATCCACTCTAAGTCATATTAGTGGTTAATGATCAAATGACTAGTCTACATCAATGATAGTAACAATCTAGTCCTCCGTATACTTATTATGGTGGTGGTGATGATGATGATTTTTTTCAAAGTCACATTATGACTCTATCTATTGGTGATAAGGCTACACTTTCTCCACTCCCTTTGGATCCTACTTTAGTGACTCTAGATCTGACATTAAATGTTTAGTTTTAGATGATAATACTTAGAGGTGAGCTTGATTCATTTTAAGACATCACGATGTATTGTCTCTATGAGATGTTTGAGTTGCTTTACAAGATTCATTCTCACCTTTCATCTCCAGTTAATTGATTTTCTTATGTTATTTTATGAGAGAATTTAGTGGTCTTAACTATTTTGCATAGGGCAATATATTTTTTATATTGGTGACTTTTTGACATTTTGATGTACTTTGAATACTTGGATGTTTATTGTATATGTGGATTATTCATGGTATATTTTATGATACACTCCTTTATTAGTGCCTCCACTTTATAATGATAAGGTCAATTGTATGCTATTTTCCTTGTTTTTTGATCTATAAGAAATCTTTTTAAAATTGCTTGTTTTGATTTGATTAATATATTTTTAATAATTCCAAAATTGAAAATAATAAATGTGATATTTTTAATAACTATTTTTAATAATATATTTTTCTTGAGAGGGAGTTTTGTCTTTGAGTTGTTTATTATTTGTTTATAATACATGAATTTAAAGGGAGGTTGAATTTTGATGATGTTGATGATTTTTTTTAATTTTTTGATATGCTTAAAATCTTATGATTTTATCTTGTGTTGCTTTTGTTTTTATAGAAAGGGAGAAAATTTAGTCATGTTAGAGCAATATGATTTCTTGCATATATGGTGTATTTTTTTATGATATTTACTTAAAATCTCATTAGAAATTTATGCAATGTATGAGTCTTAACTCTAATATTACTTGTTGATTTCCAACAAAATCCAAGAGGGAAGGGAATGAATTAGGTGTTATCAAATTACTGAAGTTTTTACCACATTAAAAAGCTTCTTAAAATAATTCTAATAATATGACGATTATGCCAATATAATTCAATATCAATCATATAAGCAAATATGAAATAAAGAGTATAGGGAGCAATTTATGGTAGTTTGAAAAAAACAAATCCTTACATCTATTCTTTAAAACTAGCTCCAATTATCCAAATACCAACTCTAATTATCTAAATACCATGCTCCCTCCACCAAAAAAAAAAAAAAAACACATACACACACACACACGTAATGAAATATATTTTTCTTGCTCACAATAAAGTTCTAAGTTTCAAAATTTTCAAAATGAAATAATAAATGTAACAATTGCTCACAAATGTAATTTTTAATCTTTTTAATACTGCTTAACTTTTCTGAATTCATCAAAAAGTTCTTCAATAATTATAAAACCATATATTTATAACCTTGGTAGGTTTAAAAGGTCATTTCCAACCTTAAGCAATCATTATACTCACTCATAAATTTATTAGAGACAAATATGAGTTGTTAAAAACACAAACTAGTCATTATAATCTAACCAATCAGATACATCGGTTGCCTAACATGCCACATTGGTCAACCAATATATTGATCAATGACATACTATGAATTTATTATGTAAAAATTTCAACATTTTAGCCTACATTGGTCCAACCATTAAGACACATTATTGTACTAATATGCCACATTGATCAATCAATGTTTCAATCAATGACATATTATAAAGTCACTATCTAAAAATTTTCAAGTTTATTAAGATATTGGTCAACTAGTACCTGACACTAGTCAACTAATGTATATAAAAAAACCTAACATTAACTATCCAGTAAGTTATATTGGTCTACCAATGCACATATAAATATTTTTTAAAGTTTTTCAAACTTTTAAACCTATTTTTTTAATGAATACTTGGCTTAAATATATTTTAAAAATTTCTCAAAAGTAATTTAATGATCAAGACATTTTTCTTTAAAATAAAAACATTAATTAATTCTAATCCTTGATATGATATGTGTGTGTGTGTGTGTGTGTGTGTGTGTGTGTATTATTACTTAATATTTAATGCATATGCATGAAGATCTCTTAATGCATTGAAATGATCAAGACAAGACTTACAATAAAAATTATGTTAATTATACACTTTTCTTTAAAATAAAAACATTAATTAATTCTAATACTTACATTAATTAATTCTAATCCTTGAAAAGATATATCTATATGTGTGTGTGTCTGTGTCTGTGTCTGTGTGTGTCTGTGTGTGTATGTGTATGTGTGTGTGTGTGTATGTGTGTGTGTGTGTGTGTGTGTGTGTGTGTGTGTGTGTGTGACCTGT
>JAOXYD010198782.1:0-22540 GCA_028565735.1 Pinacopodium congolense | reverse complement strand
TTAAGACAAACTAAGTTCCAAAACATTATTCAAGTAGATATGGCCGAATAAGGAGAAAAAAGAGTTGCGAAAAAAAAAAAAAAAAAAATCAGAACAGATTACACATTTTCTTCATAATAAAACTCACCATTATCATAACTAAATATGATACAGTCTAGAAGCATTTGCTCATTCTAGAACAGAGCTTAAGTGTTTTAAAACAAAGTTTATTTATATCAAAACTGAGCATGGAACCAAATACAAAACATGTTAGTCTGTTAATCCTTTATATAGAAGGGGGTAACAAGACTAAATCAAGATATGCCGTGATCGGTATGACAGAATAGGAGAGACATATGTCTCGGTAACAGGAGACACCAAAGTGTTAGTAACAGGAGACACCGAAGTGTCACAAGAGCAGCTGCAGACCCTTCTACACATGCCTATGTATCCACGACTAAGACTTAACTGTATTAAAACAAAATAGATTCATTTCAAAATTTTTATGTGAGGGATATATTGCAACACATAAAACTTTATTCCATTTTTACTCAATATGACATATTCTTTGATTTACACAAATAGAAAATACTTCAAACATGATCTCAATTATCAAACTCCTCGGACACTTGATGGTCTGGAATTAACACAATATCATATTAGAAGTTCCCAATTCAGAAACATCCATATCCAAGTCATCTTACATCAACCTTTGGAATTCATTCATTCATGAAACACACCAAATAGTTAAAAAATACCAAATAGAGTTCTTAACACACCTTGATCAAATAAATTAACTTAACCTTATAGATTTCATCTATAAAGTCTTAAAAAATTGGGAAATAATATTAGGTTCCTACACCAGAGTTTGTCACAGGTAGTACTTGGAAAACAAGTATAACTCAAGTTCTAATCACTAGTTTATCAAGCTGTTTTCACTAAACTCAAGTTAATATCTACATCTAATATTTTATTCTTTAGGTTTTTGTAAATTCATGCTCTAAAGATATGTAAAACAGTTTCGAAATAGTGAAACTAGAATTTCACCTAGCACAGGGTTCTGTCATAGGAAGTATTAGGAAAACAAGCATAACTCAAGTTTTGATCACTCGTTTATCAAGATGTTTTCACTTAAATCAAGATAAGATCTACATTTACAATTTTTATTCATTGAGTTCTTTGAATTCATGCTGTAAAGATATATAAAATAAATCGAAAGAGTGAAACTTGATTTCGCTTTTTTTAGGACTAGGTTTTAGGTCAGTTTTGTATGGCCATTTTGATATAGAAACTGAGGTTTTTAGGCAATATGTTCTTCTAAACAAATGTTATTCTATGTCTTAAGTTTCTAAAGAACTAAATTTGATTCAATTGGTTCATTATTACGAGAGTTATACCCAAAATACTACTAACTGTTCTCCAATGTAGACAGCAACAAAAAAGCTTCAAACCAAGTTTTAAAACCCTTTATGACAAAAATCAAATTCGATTCCTTCATGAAAGTTGTAGATATATGTATCAAACATGAAACAATACATGTTATAAGATGATACCTAGTTTAGTACTCCCTTACTGCGCTGAATTTCAAATCCAACTCTAAGAATCCAACTAAACCAAGCTTCTAAACAACTAGCATATACAAAGCTTCCTATTGTTAATGATCCAAACTCTGGTAGAAATTGAGAGAAGATGGGAGGTTTTTGGTGGAGAGAAAACAAGAATGAAGAGAGCTAGAGCATTTTAGTACAAGTTTGCTTCATCATTAGCTAAGTGTCACTAGCTTAAGAAGTCACTTAACACCAAGGTGTCACTAGCTTACTATGCCTCCTAACACCAAGGTATGCAGCCCACTTGCTCACCAGTTAAGCTTCCATTTGTATCACTTTAAGACTTGTTTTTGGGATGTTTCTTTGGTATTATTTTGGTGTTATTTTAAATAGAATTGGTTGAATATGACAAGAGAGTATTGTGTAGTGGAATTCTGTCTAGGATTTTTTTGAGTTAGTTACATTGTTTGAGTCATAAATAAGCCTAAATACCCCCAAATTATGTTATTCTAGTTGCCTATAAAACCTAAGACATAGAGGTAAATATCGCTAGAGAGACTTTAATTTAATTCTAGCTTTATGACCTTTAAAATTAAGGTAAAAAAAGGTGACCTGATGTTATCCCTGTTTTGGAGCAACCTGTGATTGTTTATTCATATCTCATGATTTCGAACTCCAAATGGTCTGATTGTTGATGCTATATAAATTATATATAGAGGAGGAAAATTTTTTAGTATACTTAAAACTCCAATTCTAACTTTTACTATATGCATCTTAAGAAACAAATCATAGGTTTAGTCATTCTCATTTCCATGTAGCAACTTAACTTCTAACTTGATAATTTTCCTAGTCTAAATATACATTTAAATACCTCAATTCCTAATGGTATCAATTAAGTCCAATTTGCTAATTATAGTCCATTAATACCAAAATTAAAGTAATATTCCTTTCACATTCAAATCATAACACAGTTTCAACTCCTATCTCACATGTACTTTTGTGAACATGTATCATTTCAACTAGGGTATATTTTGGGGCCTTACATTAACAAACTAGATTCCCTGGCAATGGCATCAAAAACTTGTTGCAGTCTAAATAACTTATAATTTTAATAACAATTTAATCCTAGACCAACTAAAGGCAAGCATACCTTGTCAACAAGTAGTATAAAATGGTAAGAAATCGAGTATCGTTCTCCCTAGGAATTTCAGCGTAACACTAGGTCAATCGATGTTAAATTAATTAGACAACTCAAAAGGGGTTGATTAAAGGGAAACTAAAAGGAACAAATGAAATTGAAAAAAAAAAAGGTTCAATCTAAACATAAGTTAAAGGAAAGGAGTAAAACAAATGATAACTTAGTTAGGGCTTCGAATCAAATGGGTTAAGCAAGAAACAATACAACTCTGGATAAACTTAGGGCCTACGTTGCTAAAGTAAGACACAACCAATGGTCATAAAAAAAATATTTTCTCTTCTAAACTCGATCCATCTATTTTGGTCTGACAAACCAACTAGAATAGAAGGCTTTAATCTCAAGAAGCCTAAAATTAAGTTCGTTAATCATAAGAATCCTCACAAAAGACTGTATGACCTGTTCAACACCTAAATTCAATTGTGTTAACTAATTAATCTTCCAATAATTAGTAGCCTATGGTCAGGTTCCCCTGATCATCTAAAAATCCAACTAAAATGTCCAATCAAAGTAATATTATAGATTAAGCACTTTAACTAGGTAAAATTCCTCCAACAAACACAAACTCATTCAATTCCTAACCCTAACTAGGCATTTAAATGGATAAATTCATCAATAGAAATAAGAATATAACAATAAAACACATATCCATTGATAAATAACAAGAGTCAATATAAAAATAGGATAAAAGCAGGGCAAAATACAATTGAAATTATTCCAATATGTTGAAATCTCCAACTCCAATCCACATTGCAAGCTCTTATAGCTCCAAACCAATATCCACTATAAAGATTAAATCAAAAGAAAAAAACCTATATAAAACCCTAGCTAAAAAGGAAGAAAATCGCCCAACTCTCTTCTAGTTGACGCTCCTTTGACTCCTTTTTGGCCTGTTGAATCCCTTTCTTCTGCGTTGCTTTTGACTTTTATATTCGTTTGGATGATGCTTAGGGCTTATCACAAGAAGCTGCATCTTTCATTAATGTATTGCGCGTGATTTAAATGAAATGCTATGTAAAAAATCCCATACTTGGTCGATCGACCTTCACTATTAGGTCGATTGGCCTTCACCATTTGATCAATCAACCTTCCTTGTTTCTTCATTCAACCAACTGATTCTTTTATACAGTCGACCAAAAAACTTGTTGCTAATAATTCGGTCGACCGACGTAAATTTGGTCTATCAATCTTCCTTGTTTCTTCATTTGGTCAATTGATCCTTGCTATTCAGTAGACCAACTCCATCGTTTCTTCATTTGGTCGACTGATCCTTCCATTTGGTTGAGTGATCCTTGCCATTCGATTAATCGATCTCTTCTTATTTAACCGTCGTATAATTTAAGCCCTCTTTATGCTACAAAACAAGTTCTAATTAAGTCCAAATCTCTACAACTTTCTCCGACACCAACATACACTTGAAATTAACAATAATAGCTCTATATTAGTGTAATTCAACCACCAAATGGGAAAATTTTAATGAAATATGTTATCAAAATCAATAGAATTCACCCATCAACAATTATTTAAGAGGCTCAATCATGTATATTTTCATTCATTAATTAGAAAATATACATAGGTGCATACTTAAGAGGGACTTATATGTTTGATGCATGTGCATGTGGTAAATCCTCTTGTTGTATGAATTTGTTAAATAGTTAGGATTTTTAGTAAATTTAGATATTAAGTTTAAGTGGTTTTGGAACAAAGAAGGTAGGTCAATCAAAAGGTTGATCGACTGAATAGAATATATCAGTCAACCAAACTTTGTCATTCGATTGACCGATAGTGACAATTCCAGAGCATAAGTTTTGAAATGATCATATTTTGTAATGGTAAAATGATTAAATATTTATAACATTGATAATCTATTGAGCAACGGCTAATTGATCATATTTTGGGTATAAATAAGTGTGTTTAGCAAATGTTAATCATCGAATTATCATTCTAATTATTCTTACAATTTTCTTTAAGGATTCTAAGTGTGTTTAAGTGATTTGTTTGAGGTTTTTTGTGTTCATTCATTTAACTGTTGTGTGAGCCTCTTTTCTACACCAAAACAAGCAAGTCTAACATTTTTCAAGAGTTATTTTTGAGAGATTATGAGGTTATTCTATAGCTTTAAAGAAAAAAGAAGAGAGAAGATTATCCTTGGGCCATAAAAAGGACCTTGTAATACTAACATTGTATTCTTTGTTGATTTAGTATAAATATCTCAATAAGTTGTGTTGGGAACTAGGCGTAGAGGCAAGTGCACCACTCCAAACTAGTATAAATAGATTGTGTATTTCTTCTTTAATCTTTTAATTATATGTATTTACTTTATATTGCTTGTTGAAATTGAAAGTATTGCTTCCACATTTCATAAAGTTTAATAAATTTAAATTGTGCTTCTTAGAATAAATTTTAATCAATTCCTCCCCTCTTAAGTTCCATATAGGCTTAACAGTTGGTATCAGAGTGAAGGTCTCACCTAGATTAAATTCTAATGAATTTTTGAGAAAATATTAGTATTGCACACTCTATGAATATTTTTGCTCCCTCATCTAGTATAGAAGTTCATAATCCTAGTAGAATTCCCTTTCTTTTTTTTGGAAAAAATCACTTATATTGGAAGAATAAGATGAGATGTTATTTGATGGGTGCAAATGCAAATTTATGGATTGTTGTTTCACAAAATCCTCCCATGCCTATCAAACTTGTAAGAAATGAACAAGTCCTTAAGAAAGAAAATGAGTGGGACAACGAAGAAAAGAAGTTAGTCTCTTTAAATTGTAAGACTATGAATATTTGGTATTATGCCTTAAGCATGGAAGAATTAAATAGGATTTCTATGTACAAAATTGCATATGATATTTATCATACTCTAGAAATCACTCTTGAAGGTATGAACCAAGTTAATGAAACTAAAATTAGTATGCCCACTCATTAATATGAACTTTTTCAAATTTTGCATGATGAAAATATCTCTACTATGTATGCTTGTTTCAATAACATTATAAGTGCATTAAGGATCTAGGTAAGACCTAGTCAAGTGTTGAGCTTGTTAGGAAAATTATTATGTCTCTACTGAAGTTGTGGGAAGCAAAAGTGACCATAATATAATAAACAAAGAACCTTAGTGCTCTTCATCTCGACGAACTTATCAACTAATTATTAACATATGAGATAAGGATTAAGGAAACTTAAGATGAGTAAGATGTGCCCAAAAGGAAGAATGTAGCATTCAAGCTTTAATAAAAGAAGAAAATGAAAATATAGAATCTTTACTTCGAATCAAAAATGAAAAACTCGCCCTCATTATAAGATTAAAGAAATTCACAAGGAACGCATCTATACAGAGAAAAGGTAAGCTTTAATTTAAAAATTAATTTATTAGCATAACATGTTTTGAATGTGGTCAAAAGGGTCATTTGACATCGTAATGCCCACACCTCCAAGAAGAAGAAGAAAAATAAGAGAAGAAGGAAAAGAAGGGATGGAAGAAGGATAAGAGAGAAAAAAAAAGATCTAAAGAAGAAGAAAGCATTGAAATCCGCATAGTCCAAATCAAGTAATTCCAAAGAAGAAAAAGCTAACATGTATTTTATAGCACATAACGAGGTAAGCCCCTCTTATTCTAATACTAGTGAAAATGAATATGAAGTTGAATAATCTTACGAAGAAGTAATACAACATATAGAAGAACTGGCTAGGAAGAAAAAAGAGTTGTATGATAGACATAAGAAAATTCTAGAAGAATTAAATGAATGCAAATTGGAAAATGAAGGACTTAAGAAAAACTTGGACTTAATTAACAAAGACAACAATGAACTAATAAATGAAAATAGAACCTTAAAGACAGAATTAGAATCCCTTAAGGAATCACTTGTAAAAATTTACTAAGAGGAAGGAGAAATCAAAAACATTACTAAATGTCTAAAAATGAGGAAATGATAAGCAAGGTTTAGGATATATTAATAGAGTATCTACTAGCAAAAACATTTTCATAAAGGGAAAGAACTTAGAGGATGAAAGTACTCCTAGGATTGTTAAAAATTCTTCTAGTAGACCTCAACCTAGGCATTATAAATACATATATGGATCAAGGTTTAAGAGTTTTCCTCATCATCAAGTTAATAATAGAAGAACTTTCACTCAACCTAGAAAAAATTTTCTTAATGATTTTAGACCAAGAAATGATTATGGAAATGAATATAGGACTTACACCCATTTGTTTTGCTCATACTGTGAATGATATGGACATGTTCGATATTTTTGTTATGATCACTAAAATGCATTGTCAAATGTATGTGAAAGATATAACACTTAAAGAACAAAAATATTTGGGTTTCGAAAACTCGTTAAATCCTCTTTATACATGATTATTTTATAAAAATAATATAATAATACATGTTTTCTAGAAACTATAGTATATACGTCAACGTGTGAGTTCGGTCAATTGAACATATTATACCGACCAACCTATGGCCAGTTGACTAATAGAGTTAGTTCAGTCGACTGTTATCTTGATTAGTCTCAGTTCAATTTTTGTAATCATCTCCTTCGAGTTACTTTCTTTTATCAAAGTAGCCGCTACTCCGAAACTTTTTTTGTTTGTTATATAAAAAGAAGTTTATATAAAGAAACTCCCTTATTTTGAAAGGCATGATGCACGCAAGCATGTTTTTAAATTATCTAAAGCTTTATATGGTTTTAAAAAAATACCTAGAGCATAATATGATAGATTAAGTGCATTTTTTCTTTAAAATGGTTTCGAAAAGGGCAGCATTGATACCACATTATTCATTAAGAAAAATAAAAAGAATTTATTGATTGTTCCAATTTATGTGGATGCCATCATTTTCGATGTTACTAATGAGCTATTATGTTAAGAGTTTGCTAAGTGTATGAGTACAGAGTTTGAGATGAGTATAATAAGAGAGTCAAACTTCTTTCTCGTACTACAAATCAAGTAAATGAAGGATGATATTTTTGTCAACTAATCAGAATATAAAAGGGAATTATTTAAGAGATTTGACATGGATCAAATGAAACTGTTAAGCACTCTGATGACTACATCTACAAATTTGAACAAAGATAAAGATGGTAAAGAAGTGGATGTAAAACAATATCGAGGTATGATTAATAGTTTCTTATATTTAACTGCTAGTAGACCTAATATCATATTTAGTGTATACTTCTGTGCTAGATTTCAATCATCACTTAGAGAATCTTACTTATTAAATGTTAAAACATTATGTACTATTTAAATAGTATATTAAATTTAGGACTTTGGTATCTTAGAAACATTTGCTTATATTTAGTTGGTTATTCTGATCTTGACTATTTAAGAAGTTTGATAGACAAAAAAAGTAAATGTAGTACATGTCATTTCTTAGGTATTGAATTAGTCTCATTGTTTTGCATAAAGCAAAATTTTGTTGCATTATTTATAGCGGAAGCTGAGTATTTAGCTGTAGGTAGTTGTTGGACTCAAGTTTTGTGACTTAGACAATAACTTAGGGATTATGGTTTAGATCTTCACAAAATTGTAATAAGATGTGATAACAAGAGCACTATTTTTTTTAACAAAGAATCTTATTCAACATTATAAGAAAAAGCATATAGAAATTAGGTACCATTTCCTTAGAGATCATGTTCACAATAGTGAGCTTATATATGTTCGTTGAACTTTGTATATCTCTTACGTGTATTTATGTGTTTTTGTTGATTCTAAAAAGGGGGAGGGGTTTATGATATTATGTTTCTTTTAGATTGAGTATGTGTATTTTATAAACTTTTTCTTATTACGTGAATTTATGTAGAGTTGATTTTGAATTCAATTATGGTAATTTAGATTTGGTTATGGCTATCGACTTCCTTAAATTCTAGTTTAATTTTGATATAATTAGGGGGAGTTTACCAAAAGAATGATGATGATGTGGTATTTGATCTATGATTATTGATTTCTATTTTCATTGATAAGAATGAAATTTTTTTTATTTTTATATGTTGTTTCAGTAGAATTCATTCATATTTTTATGTTTAATTGCTCATTTTATGTTCCTATTGATTTTTCATGTAGATTTAATGATGTAATACAAAAATTGGATGAAAGTACAAAGAATTGGAAGTAAATTGGAACATTTTGGATAGTTTTTATCCATTTAAAAAATGTAGTTGTTGTAGAGTTTTAAGAACCATTAAAAGCAGCTCAAGCTCTTCACTTAGCAAATATGGTAGCCAATGGGAGTGTTTTAACAAGGCAACATAAAGAGCCTAAGCTCCTTCAAAATAGCAGCAAAACAAGCCATAAGTAACAACGTTTAGACAAGTGGCATGGAGAGGTTTTGTCTAGGTTTGACAACTTCTTCATACATAAAAAATGATAACAATCAATGGAAGAATGCAGTGTTTAAGTGAGAGCAAGTGAGAATTTTTTTAGGAGATGCAGTAACATTTTATGAAGGCAAAACAAATCCTTTCTTGGCTTAAAAGATACAAAAAACCTAGGCATAAAAGGAGGCAACCGAAAAAAGAGAAGGGCGGATAGATTGTAGCTCTCCATCGATAAGAAGACGACTGTAAATCACGTTGGAGGAGAAAGGGAGCTACTCTCCACTTAACAAAATTGGTAATAGCTTTCCAGCCCCTTGGTAGACAATTTGCAACTCTCCACCAACAAGAATACGACTGCAAAATCGTGAGAGAGGGTTGCAGAAATGTGAAGGAGGTTTGTCCACTTTGAAGAGGAGTCAGCTGCACACCTCTCACACAAAAGGAGCTATAAAAAATTGATTTTAGTTGGCTGAATTAATCATGAAGTGAGAGATCTCATTTGGTCAACAATTTTGGCTCCAAACTCTCCAACATTCCTAGGAGGGAACGACTAAATAGGTGAAGCAAAAATGAGGGGGACCCTCCTCCCCTTACTCAAAATTCAGATAGCATCTAACATAAGGTTGGGGGAGTATGTTCCTTGGTGGGGATGTGAGTTGGCTTGCCGTGGAGAGGGATGACTATAACATGTTTTAGGTATACTTAATAGGCTTTTCCATTTGGTTTTGGATTGCACCTTCTTTATTTCGCTTTCATTAGTTTCTTTCATTTAGCTTTAGTTTTCTTTTCCTTGTCAATTTCTTTTATCCTTAGTTTTGAATTGGTTAATTTTTAGTTAAAAATTTTTAATGCTTTCTTAGATATAGATGTTATTCTAATTTTTAGAATATCTTAGTGGGTTGTTAATCTACGTAGTTTAATCTCTTGGCTTTGTATGGACTCATCTACATATATATATATATATGAATGGAGTTTTTTTTGTTTAAATTTTCTAGCCTTTATTCCATTAGTTAATCTTGAGTTTCCATTTATTCTTTATTTCTTTGGTTAATATATGTTTGGTAGTTTAGATTAATGCATGTTCTTAGGTTTTAATTCATTTAATTTCAATATTTGCTTAATTTTATTTTTCTGGAATTTTTATTTAAGTTTTATTGAAATAGTTATTAGTTAATTGATTAATAGTTTAGTAACTTGAGTTTATGTTAGTTTTAGTGTTGAATTCTGTTTTTCCTTTGGTATTTTTAATTTTGAAACTTTGATTTTTTTAATTAATTATGTTTTATGTTTATTTAAAATTTGTTTTGCTTAATTTAATTATGTTTACCTAGTTTAGTCCTGGGTTAGAAGATATTAATGGGATTTTGGCTTAATAATTGTAAGAATTGATGAGGAATTTAATTAGGCCTCGTGATTAAGATTAAGATTGAATTGGAATTTTGCATAATTGGCATGAATTAGGGATTAATTCTTAGGATTGGCAATCCTAGGTATAATTTCTTATTTAATTACTTGGTAGAGGCTTGTGATATGTAATCGTTTGTAGTTAATACCAAAAGTGGCTATAGGTTAAGCGTGTTTATAGGTAAACTTACTTAATTAATCTACGATTCCAATTCTCTATGTAACACAATCCAAGATTTTGAGATTGTGGCTTAGGCTAGTCATTCCCTAGTTTTTAATGCTATCGCATCATTAAATCTAGAGAGCTTATTCTAGGTTGCCCCGTGGTTAGAGGTAGGTTTTCTATCATATAGGACCTATCTATATTTAGAGGAACTGAGGGTTTGATAGCTTGTTCGAACCTATATGTTAGTATCTTAAACCAATTGTAACTTATCTTTTTCAAGTATTAATTATAAGTTTAGAATCTCGGATTTCTGTTCCACCCAGCTTTCGTATTTGTTATTCACTTATTGTTTGATTGCTTTAGTTTCTTTAATTGCCTTTAGAGTTTATTTTTAATGTCTTTGTGTTCAGGGAATTTTTTTCTTTTTCCTTTTAGGCAACATTAAAATAGCTTTAGCATACCCTAGCTTCCTGTGGGATCGACTTTGACTTGCCCTAGCTACTAGTTAGGTAGGTTAAGTATTTTATTATTTGATAGCTTGCGACGAGCTTATCAAATTTTTGATGTCATTGCCGAGGAGTTAATGTGTGCTAATTGTTATTTCTTGTATCATCTTTCTTTTTATTTTTCTTGATCTGTTGTTATCTTTGGTCTCTATTTGTTTCTAGTTTATAGCTTTTTCAGGTAACGACTTATTTTCAGCATTCCTTTTATTTTAATCCTTCTTACTTTAATTTTTATGCTGATGAGTTTGAGTTGACTACTATCTCTAGGTTGACGCAACAATTTGTTAAATCTCATATCCTTAGTAGATCGAGTAGGGATGGATCTATTTGTCACTAAGGTATGTCATTTTTGTTATTTTTTAGGTCATTTTATTGATATGCGTCCATCCTTGCAGGATAAGTAGCAGTTTTATGAATTTGGCAGTTTTCGAGAGTGCCAACAAGATTGGTATGATCCTTGCACTTCGAGTTATCATTCGAAATGAGAGGATCAACCTTATTTTTCAGATGGGAGTCACTCGCAAGAATTCGATTCCCTGCCACCATGTTATCAAGATCATCCGCATACCTCACCTACACCTCTACCTTCAACATCACTATCATAAGCTAATGAGATATCAATGGAGGTGATTATAGAAAGTCTGGCTACGAACATTTTTCACTTCTAGCAGGAAATGAGGAGTAGCTTGAAAGACTTAGAAGATTGAGTAAGCCAATTGGTTAAAGTGATAGCGATCCTAGAAGACTAAATCTCTTTAAGCCCACCTAGCTAACTAAAGGAAGACCATAGGGAGATGACATGTGCCATTTCACCAGAGTGTGTAGAATAGCAAGAGTAAGAGGAATCGATAGAAAAAATGTTGATCCTAGCTTTGAAGGAGGATGAAATATCTCTTAAGGTAAGTACTACTTCTTTTAGTATTACTAACTAGATTTTTAGTCCTTTTCCTATCAGGTTTGAGAAAGACGAAGAAGAAGAGGAGAAGAAGGAAGAGGAAGAAGAAGAGAAGTAAGAGGATCAGGTGAGAGAGGAGTTAGATCTAACCAATTGGTGGAAGGAGTTATGCATAAGCAATCAGGAGCTAGAAAATGATGAACAGGATGCAGTGCCTCTACACTCATCGTTTAATCAACTTTGGAGGTCATCTTAAGAGAAGGGCATTGACCATAGGTGAGAGTGGACATTGAAATATGATGGCAAGACGATGTAGTTTTACTCCCCTAAAGTTACGAGGCATCGTGCTAATCATTAACCTTCTTTAAAGGAAGTTTCTAGAGGCTCATCTCTGAGTCTAAGCATGCTTCCTATCGGGCTCAAACATCCATTTAATAATGGATAATGTGAGACATGTAAATGGTTAATCTTATGACCTTAAAGAAGCGCTTGAAAGGATACACCCCATCTAGATTCCTTTTTTTACTTTTTTTTTTCTATTTTGTACATATCTTTTGGTTATTTTACTTGCTTTCTTTAGTTTGTATTGTTTGTAGGCATTCGAGAAGGAAGCTACAATCTTTCACTTTAGAGCTGCTATCTTGGTTTTCATGTTGAGATATTTCCTTTTGAGCTATATTGATCTCTTCAATCTAGGGGAGTACTTCTGCTCCTACCCTCTTGCATGTTTTCCATTGCTTTTTAAGACGTTGAGGACAATGTCTTATTTAAGTGTGGAGGTGGGGCAAGTTTAAAATTTTTACACACTTAAGTTGTTATGAGTCTGATGGTTATTATTTGAATATGATAGATCCAAATGATCTTGATTTTTAGTTGATAGTTAATTGTAGTATTTGAATACAATTGATGCTTTTAATTTGGTGAAAAATAATTGATTCTGTATGGTTTTCTAACCCTTAAATTTTCTATTTCTCTTGATTGCATGCATGTTTTAGTGATCCATTTGTATGATATTTAATGTTCAAGTACATTTTGTATAATTTATCATAGGATGTGGAATGGGATGTTTGAAATAACTTGTCAAAAGAAAAGAGCATGAAAAGAAAGAAAAATAAAAAAGAAAAAAGAAAAAAGGAAAAACAAAGAAATAGAGAAAAGAAGAAGAAGAAAAGAGCAAAGCATTGTTGCGTCGTTAAGTAAAAATCATCTGTGTTTCCGTTGTTAAATAAAAAACATTGTTGTTTTGTTTTGTTATTTATTGAATAATCTTCACTCTACTGGCTTTAACCTAATGAAGGTAGAAGTTATGAGTGGTGCATTTGGGCATTTCAAATGGTGATCTAACCTAGTAACTGGAGGTGTTCATGACAAAGTGTTCATCTTCGCGTAAAAAAGTTAGATAACCTATCAAACAAGCATCGCTCAAATCTTGTATTGTATCACTTCCTCATTTTTATTTGGTTGTTTCAATTGTACTTAGTCATTTTAAACATTCTTGACTATATTCATGTGATGGCTTAGGAAAAATGGCTTGAACATTTAGAATTATGCATATGGATTGCTTCCTACTAACTTTGTGTGTGTGCATGTGATTAATTAAGTTTTTGTTATGAAAGAACTAGGATTTGTGAACTTGATTAAATGCGTTAATCAACTTTTATTTGAACTTAACTATTTTGAAACTTTAGATTGAGATTGTTTGAGTGAAGTGCTTAATTTATTGCTTGAGGATAAGCAATGGTTCAAGTGTCGAGGTATTTGATATGAATGAATTTTGTTATATTTTTATATGTTGTTTCATTGGAATTCATTCATATTTTTATGTTTAATTGCTAAGTTTGTGTTCCTATTGATTTTGCATATAGATATGGAACACAAAATTTGGATGAAAGCATGAAGAATTGGAAGTAAATTAGAGCAATTTAAATAGCCTTTATCCATTCTAAACATGTAGCAACTGTAGTGTTTTAAGAAGCATTAAAAGGGCAACCAATAATAGTATTTTTGGAGGTCCTGCTTGCTTCAAAACATAGCTCATATGTGCATACCTCTTTGACCAAAATTACATATCAGCTCAAGATCTTCACTAGCAAATATGGCAGCCAATAAGAGAGTTTTAAAAAGGCAGCATAAGGAGCTTAAGCTCCTTCAAAACAACAGCAAAACAAGGCATGAGCAACAATGTTTTCACAGGTGGCATGGAGAGGCTTTGTCGACCTTAGACAACTCCTTCATATATAAAAAAAGACAGTAGTCAAGAACAAGAATGCAACGTTTAAGTGAGAGCAAGTGAGCAGTGTTTTGAGGAGATGCAGCAGCATTTTATCAAGGTAAAAAGAAGTCCTTTCTTGACTTCAAAGATATGAAAAACCTAGGTGTAAAGGGAGGAAGCGGAAAGAAGAGAAGGGTGGACAGTTTGTAGCTCTCCATTAATAAGAAGATAGCTATAAATCACTTTAGAGGAGAAAGGGAGTTGCTATCCATTTAATGAAAATGGTATCAGCTTTCCAGCTCCTTGGTAGACAGTTTGCAGCTCTCCACCAACAAGAAGACAGCTACAAAATCATGGGATAGGGTTATAAAAACGTGAGGGAGGTCTGTCCACTTTGAAGAGGAGTCGGCTGAACACCACTCATATAAAAGGAGCTAAAAAACATTGATTGGAGTTGGACAAATTCATCATCGAGTGAGAGCTCTCATTTGGTCATCAATTTTGGCTCCAAACTCTCCAACATTCCTCGTAAGGGATGGTTGTATAGGTGCAGCAAAAATAAGGGAGAGCCCTCCTCCACTCACTGACAATTCAGACAGCATCTAACACAAAGGTGGGGTAGTATGTTCCTTGGTGGAGACGAGAGATAGCTTGCCATGGAGAGGGATGTCTACAACAGGTTTTAGGTGGATTTGATTGGCTTTTCATTTTGGTTTTGGACTACACCTTCTTTGTTTCATTTTCACTAGTTTCTTTCCTTTAGCTTTATTTTTCTTTTCCTTTTCAATTGCTTTTATCCTTAGTTCTGAATGTGTTAATTTTTAGTTAACAAGTTTTAATGCTTTCTTACATATAGATGTTATTTTCTTATTTAGAATATCTTAGTGGGTTGTTAATCTACATATTTTAATCTCTTGGCTTTGTGTGGACTCATGTACACATATAAACACACGCACGAACGCACACACACACACACACACACACACACACACACACACACACACACACAGATATCTGAATGGAGTTTGTTTTTTTTAGTTTAAATTTACTAGCATTTATTCCATTCGTTAATCTTAAGTTTTCATTTATTCTTTATGTCTTTGGGTAACATATGTTTGGTAGTTTAGATTCATGCATGTTCTTAGGTTTTAATTCATTTAATTTCAATGTGTGTTCAATTTTATTTTTCTAGAATTTTTATTTAGAATCTTTATTTAAATTTTGTTGAATTAGTTATTATTTGATTGATTAATAGTTTAGTTAACTTGAGTTTATGCTAGTTTTAGTGTTGAATTTTTTTTTCGTTCGGTGTTTTTAATTTTGCAGCTTTGTATTTCTTTTAATTAATTATTTTTTATGTTTATTTAATTTTTGTTTTTCTTGATTTAATTATGTTTACCTAGTTTAGTCTTCGAGATATTAATAGGATTTTGGCTTAATAATTGTAAGAATTGATGAGGAATTTAATTGGGCTTTATGATTAGGATTAAGAATGGAATTTAATTTTGCATAAATGACATGAATTAGGGAATAATTCTTAGGATTGACCATCCTGGGAATAATTTCTAATTTAATTGCTTAGTAGAGGCTTGTGATATGTAAACATCCATAGCTAATACCTCAAGTAGCAATAGGTTAAGCGGGTTTATAGGTAAACTTGCTTAATTAATCTAGGATTCCAATTCTCTAAGTTACATAATTCGGCTTGCGAGATTGTGGCTTAGGCTAGTCGTTTCCTAGTTTTTTAATGCTATCGCCTCATTAAATTTAGAGAGTTTATTCTAGGCTACCTTATGGTTAGGGGTATGTTTTCTATCGTATATGACTTTTTTAAATTGGAGGAATTGAGGGTTTGAGAGCTTATTCGAACTTATAGGCTAGTATCTTAAACCAGTTGTAACTTATCTTTTTCGAGGATCAATTATAAGTTTAGAATTTCGAATTTATCTTCCACCTAGCTTTCGTATTTGTTATTTTCTTCTTGTTTATTTTTTTAGTTTCTTTAATTATCTTTAGTATTTAGTTTTAATGTCTTTGCGTTTTTGGATTTTGTTTTCTTTTTCGTTTCAGGCAACATTAAAACAGCTTTAGCATATCCTAGCTTCCTGTGGGATCGACCCTGACCAGCCCTAGCTACTAGTTAGGTAGATTAGGTATTTTATTATTTGGTAGCTTGAGACGAGATTATCATTCATAATATCATATGATTTTGTCATCACTAAAAAGAGAGATTGTTAAAGCGAGGGAGGTTCCATCTTATTTTGATGATGAATTTTTTTTAATACTAATGTTATGTTTAAGTATGCTAAAAGGTAGGTGTATGGATGAAATATGAGTGTATTCATTTAGTGACTGTTGGAGCTTAATTGGAGTCTAAGAAGATCATGTATGATGACTTAAGTTATCGAAAAAGAGAATTAGTTTTAATATAGGTTTATTTCTGTAATTTTTATTGTAAGTTTTACTGAGTTTGTTTTTGGTTATTTAAGAGGCTCACTCTTGCATATTTGCATTCATGACTTAGAAAATATATGTGGATGCATAATTAAGAGGACTTATATGTTTGATGTGTGTGTATGTAATAAATCCTCTTGAGGTATGAATTTGTTGAATAAAAATGCATGAATAAGTTTAGGACTTTTGATAAACTAAGATATTGAGTTTAAGTTTTTTGGATCAAAAAGGGTAAGTAGATCGAATATTAAGGTTAAGTTGTTTTAGATCGAAAAGGGTAGGTCGATCGACCCTTGTCATTCGGTCGACCAATAGTGACGATTTCAAAAAGTAAGTTCTAGAATGACCATATTTTGCAATGGTAAAATGAATTAATATTTATAACATTGAGAATCTATTTAGTAACAGCTAATTGATTATGTTTTTGGTACAAATAGATGTGTTTAGCATGTGTTAACCATCCAATTATCATTCTAAGTATTCCTACAATTTTCTTTGAGTATTCTAATGTGTTTATGTGATTTATGTAAGGCTTTTTATGTTCATTGATCCAAGTGTTGTGTGAGCCTCTTTTCTACACCAAAGCAAGCAAATGAAATATTTTTCAAGAGTTGTTTTTGAGAGATTGTGAGGTTATTTTTTAGCCTTAAGAAAAAGAAAAGAGAGAAGGTTATCTTTGAGCCATAAGAAGGAGCCTTTAATACTAACGTTATATTCTTTGTTGCTTTAGAACAAGCATCTCAATAAGTTGTGATAGGAACTAGATATAAGGGCAAGAAAACCACTCCAAACAAGTATAAATCGATTTTATATTTCTTCCTTACTTTTTTTAATTTTTTGTATTTACTTCATGTTGCTAGTTGAAATTGAAAATATTGCTTCCGCTTTTCATAATTTTTAATAAGTTTAAATTATGCTTCCTAAAATAATTTTTATTCACCTAATTCACGCTATTCTTAGCTACTATATAGGCTTAAGAAGCATGTATATTTTTTGGATTAGAGAACTGAATCCTTAGTTGAGAAAATTATTATGATTAGCGAAAGTGTATCAAAAGTATGAAAATGAAAATCAGAGCTTGACAAAATGAGATTTAGTAAAGAAATGACTTACTTAGGTTAGGATATATTTAGTGCTCCTAGATTCATATGTATTAATATATGAGATTAAGCTTGATGAAATATGAAATTGAGATTTATGATATGATTATTTGAACAAGTGGACAACAAAGTATAACCTACTAAGTTAAGTAGGTCCCTAAATAAATTGAATAGCAAAGATTAACTAGAATTGATATATGAGAATTACATTCATGCATCTCATGAATTTGCATCTCACAGATATACGTTTTTGTAACAAAATGTGTTATGAAGTATTAACATATTGGTATAAATATAATTTATATTCTTAAATAATTATCATAGTTTAAATATATGCGTGAAATTTATATTAGAAGGGTATAATAACAAAATTCTTACTGAGTTAGCAGTTCATCCTTTGTCAGTTAACTATTTGTCAAGAGATAGATTAGATCTAGTAGACCTCGGTTTATAGTTTGATTTTTATTGTTTTAGAGATAGGCCATTTGGTTGTATTGACTTATGATGGTAGAAAATTTTATTGGAATTAATAAGATTCTTTTTTTAATTTATTTGTGTATAGTTTATCGATGAATTTTTAGAGGGTTAAGTTGAGTGATATTAGAGCATGAAGTTTTGTAGGATAATTTTTTAGCATTTGGTTGTATTGATTTATGATGGTAGACAATTTTATTGGAATTAATAAGATTATTTTTTGAATTTATTTATGTATAGTTTATCGATGAATTTTTGGGAGGGTTATATTGAGTGATATTAGAGCATGAAGTTTTATAGGATAATTTTTTGGGGGGCATTACAGATAATATCTTTATGTAAAAGTATAGAGAATTTTATTTTCTGTATGTAAAAGGGTGAGAAATAGTGAAATTCATGTGTAAAAGGTAAATTATTGATTAGGAGTTCCTATCTCATTTACCTCATAAGTCCACTCAAGAATATTAGTATTTTTATCTAGCCGAATTGATTAAAAAAAGTGCTTAATAAACTAATTTGATTATATAAATCGTTATAAATTAAAATCAGTTAATTTAATATTGAACTAACTAATTAAATAATAAAACCAGTAAGTTAAATAGTAAAATTGATCGGTTTAATAATGAATCGACCAATTAAATGATAAAATTTGACGATTAACTCTTAGAAATTGAATCAAACTCCAATATGATTTTACTTTTCCAATTAAATCTGTTTCATTTCTATATCAATTCTTTAATGATATAATAACTAATCCAATTTTTAAAGTAATGTCCTAAGTGTTAGAAAAATAAATTTGATATTATAAATAATAATAAATTGAAAACGAGAACTTAGTAATCCAATTTGTTACAAGTGTAATAGATCTTTAGGTCTTAATTGAAATTAGCTAAGAAAATTTCATGCCCAGTTAATTTGTCTCTAATGTTAATATTTATGGAGATTTTATTAATTTATGCTCTACAGCCAATTGGTTATAGAATTGTGACATATTTTATTAAATAAAATATTTATTTTATACATATTTATTTCATTAATTGATGTATAACATAAAATCTATGGGATAAATTTATTTTGCAAATTAAAGTACGATGAAGATTATAATTATGAGATTTCTATTGTAATTAAGTAATATCCCTAAATTGTTCTTAATTATTGCTTTATTAAGATTGAACGATAATAGTGTGAAAAGATTAGTACACGCTATATTTCTTTAATATGAAGGAAGTAGTCGATCCCATAAATTAAAATATTGATTTATTTAAATAAATATTTGGGTGTTTATTAGAGAATAAGTTCATTGAACTGACCTAATATGAGAATTCTATATAGAAAATTATTTATGTGTTTATGAAAATATTTATAATGAAAATTATATAAGTGACCTTTAGATTTGAGATTTCCAAGGTATCTCATGTATAGATCGTTATGTTTGGATATCACTTATGACTTGTTCTAATCAAAGATAAATCTCTTGGTAGTCATTGGATCTAATATGAATTATATAAAGAAAATTGAGTCATCAATATAAAATTCATGACCCTAAAGCAATCAAGTAAAATATTTTGTTGTTCTCAATTAATACTGATTTAAGAAATCTTTAGTTGAGGTGGAATGACAATTTGAAAAATAAGTTTCAAATTTTATTTAAAAATTTAATTACTAATGATAGATAATTAATATATTTGGACATAAATATAGTAGATACGAATAATATATTTTATGTCTAATTGAAACATTGTCTAATAAATTGATTGAATTATATGAAAAAACCATGCATGAATAGGATAAGTCAAAACTAGTATAACAGTCATAATATTTGAGTAATTATAATATATTGTTAGACGTCAATTTTTATCTATAATTATAAATTATTTAATTGAAAAATTGAAGATAAATTTAAAAAGTTCTAACTTATCTAATTCTACTTATAAATTATAATTATAATTCATAATTATTTTCAATATACTAAAAATCTAATGGATCACATATAAAGATTAACTAAGGATAGCAAAATTAATCAAATTTAACTTAATTAAAAACATTTAAAAACTTTAATGATCAAATATTTAATATTTGATTTTATTAAGATTAAATAATAACTATACTTAAATTGAGAATTTAATTGTAGTTATATTTAATTTTAACATTAAGAAAAATGTTATGTTTTCTTTATATAAAGGAATAAAATATAAAAGAGTTAGCATTTCTCTTCTTCTTCTTCTCAAAAGTTTAATTTTTTTTAGGTTGATCTATGAATATCATTAGAGGTAAGAAATATGTGTAATTGAAGTGGTTAATACAAACCTTTAAATTCAAGAAGAAAAGCAAAAATAGAATAATTTTCATAAGAAAGTACGAATTCATATTCATATTTTGATATAATCTTGTTACAAAATAATATGATCTTGACTTGTGGAAATAAAAAACATTTTATTGTGTTTCTATTATATGTGATATGATAACATCTCAATTTTTCTAAAAATGGTATCAAATCCATCTTTATTTTATAATTTGATTGAATCATTATTGTTTGATTGTTCTTGAAAAATTTGGAATTGAAAAGATGCAAATTGTTGGTAAAGCAAATGTGAAATGTTCAAATTAAAACTTAATTTGAAATTCAATTTTTCAAAAAAAATTTTGGAAATTGTTCCATAATCTACTACTTACTATTTTTTATGTTTGAAACTTCTTTCATCTCTCTACTTTTTCTAGAAAATTGGTCATGTATGCAAGGCTGAAATTATGAAATTTATAATTTAAATGTTTGGAAAATAATGAATAAATGAGTGGTTTTTGGAAAACTTTTATAAAATGGTTTTTAGTAAAAATACATTCGTTGTCGTTGATAAATTATTTGTTAAAGTGTTAGATACAAAAATTATGGTAGCAATAGTTTATGGTTATGCGTTATTTAAAAATGTGTGGGCTTTTTTTTGCCTTTATATGCTAATAATAAGCAAGTGGCATTGCGTTGAAAGGCATATGCCTTAATTAATTACTTGTTAAAACCCATTAAAATTTGTTAATTTCCAGAGACATTAAAATAATAATTGCCAAGACATTAATTGTTAACCATGGAAACGTTTGGTTAAGATTCGCCGCCGGAGAGGCAAACATCGCCAGTGTCGAAAGTCTCCATTGGAACGTTAATCTTCCCACTGAAGAGGCTAGCTTTTACCGGATCCATCTAAAATTTTTTCCATTTTACCAGAGTTAGGTAGGAGGCTCTAGGTCCCACTTATAATTAATGTGGTAGGTGAGATAAGTGGGAGTAGGAACAAGAACTTTCTAGATGATCATTGTATACCATTAGATTATATCAATCTTCACCGTCCATTGAGGAGGTGGAGTGCTATAAATGGGATAGCTCCCTCCATTGTAAATCATCCCATACATTGTAGCATTCTTGAGTAATATGAAGGTATATCCAAGTTCTCCAACTCTTTGCTCTTTCTCTCTCTAAAGTAGCTTCCATGAGGTGCCCGATAAAAGTACTCTTAATAAGTACTCGAGAGAATACTGAACTAGCATTCTAGCCAAGGAAGGCGTTCCAAGTTCGTGGAGTCTGCTAGTGCCACATGGCTCGTTGGTGAGAAAAGACCAAGCCCATGAAGTTGGTATCAGAGCCAAACTGTTTTAAACAAGTAAGTTCTTCACTCAAACTATACTTGTTGTTACTTTAAGATGGCCGGAGGTACAGGAAGTGAGACCACTCATGTTGACACTTCCAAGCAATCCAACACTGGAAGATCAAGGTCGAGGGAAGCTTTGGTGGACATCAATGAACAACTAGCAAGGGCTAAGCTTATCAATACTAAGGGGAAAGAGAAGTTTGAGGAGCACAATGTTCGCATCGAGGAGCTTGAGAATTTCACGGATGAGCTTCGTGAGGAGATGCAAGGTGCTTTGAACCAAACCTTCTCAAGGTGTCTAGACCAAATGGAGGCCTTGAAGGGAGTCTTCCAGTTCGAGATTGCTAACCTAAAAGGTGAGCTTGATAAGGTCTCCAGTGAGCTAAAGGAGACCAAGGATGAGCTTGTCATCAGAAAGAAGGCAGTTTCTCAAGGAGCAAGCATTGAGATCTCGAGCGTGGTTACCACTCCTTCGAAGATCAAAGCTTCGAAGTCTAAGATGTTTAAAAGGTCAAGGAATGCGAAGCAGGTGGATAATTTTCTATGGAGCGTGGAGCAATACCTTAAGGCAATTGGTGTGCAAGAGGACACCAATAAGATCAACCATGGTGGTCAGACCTAATAACATGTCTCGAATATTGGTGGTTTTAGA
>JAOXYD010198776.1:0-22550 GCA_028565735.1 Pinacopodium congolense | reverse complement strand
TTGATTAACATAAAGAAGGGTCTAACTGGGATTGAACCGATGACCTCTTCATCTGCAATCAAATGCTTTACCACTAAGTTATAGACCCTTATATTTAATTATAATTAATTATAATTAAATGTCAATTAAGTTATAATAAGATCCAATATTTACTATTAGTTCTTATTTGTTAATTAAATGCCAATTAAGTTTTTATTTAGATATGTGTTTGCCACAAGTATGATTCGTTAACTTCCTCTCCCGACCCCCTCCCGTCGTCCTCGCTTCTCAATGGCCAAACCTACCATTAGACCCCTTCCCTTGGATCTGGCTCTCTTTTTCGGTCTCCTCCATCATCCCTTTATCCTCTCCTCCTCCCCCTATTTCTTAACTCGGATCACTAATGCTTTTCCCCCTTTTTTTGGGTTTTTCTCTACATGGTAGAATTGGACCCTCCCCAAACCTCAAACTTCTCTCCCTCACTTGGTTCCTCCAAGCAGTCCAATCTGGCCCAGGGCTCCTTCCATCAGAGCTAGAGATGGGTGGTTGACGACCACTCTTCTCCTCTCTGACTTACTGCCCGTCGACCATCATTGATGGCACTCCTATGGTGGACCCCCATTCGAAGTGCTTCAAACAGGCGATAAGCTCTGGCAGAACACCTTTGTTGGCTTCTTCGTGGGCAAACATCCACCATTTCCCCTTCTTCAAGCTTGTGCTCTTAAAGGGTGGAAGGCCAAGGGACTGAGTGATGTCCTCCTTACTAAGGACACCTTTGTTCTATTTTGCTTCAACTTTGAGAATGGAGCTTGTGAGGTTTTGGAAGCTGGACCCTAACATATTAACAATCTACCTATTTTCTTATAGTTTTAGAAGCCAGGTCTGTCTTTAAACTTAGCCAAATTGGAAAGCATTCCCATCTAGGGTAACTTTCACAATATTCCCTTGGAATATTGACATACCTTAGGGCTAGTCACTTGACAGGTTACCTTGAGAAACCTCTATGTATGGTCGAAACCATGTTGTTGAGGCGATGAGTGGGCTGTGCTCACCTCTACATCAATGTTCCGCAGGATCAGCTATTACTAGATTCTATTCTGATTCGGCACCTAGGTGAGAAGATAGGGAAGATTGAAGACTAAATTAGACTTTCCTACCAGTGGAGGCCTCATAGCTCTTAACCCAAACATTGGAAACCGATAGGACGTATTTTTAAGATAGGACACTATGATGAACTTCTGGCTCAACATGACCTTACCACCCTAGCGACAGTGAACCCCACACCCACTCCATCCTTTGGGCAATCTTACTATCCCTACTGGAGACTCTTCTGACTTGCCCTTGGCTCTTCCCAGTTCTTTTGCTTCCATGGTGGATTCCAGTGAACCCCACACCCACTCCATCTCTTAGGCAGCTCCTACCCTCCCCCAAAAACAAGTTCCTGAAGAGTCTAGTAGTGCTCAACCACATCTGAATGGAGTGTTATCCCCGTTGGTAGAGAATTCTTTGGTCGAACCCCAGGCTAACGTCGACACCTCAGGACCTCTGGTAACAGACATTACTTTGTCTTTGAGTCGTAAGATAAAGCGTCAGAACAAGCGTAAAGGTTCCAAAACCTCCTTCCATTTATGATCATTGATGTTTGGAATATGAGGGGACTGAATCGCATTACGAAACAACAGATCCTAAAGGATTTTTTCAAGTAAAATAACCCCCTTATCATAGGTCTTTTGGAAACTAAATTGTCTTTGGACAGGTGCAAGGTTTTGAAAGCTCTAGGATGGGATTGGGAATTCACTACTAACCATTCCCACCATCATTATAGGCGTATAATGGTGGCTTATGATTCCTTTAGGGTACATCTTCAGGTTTTGCATAGTAGTGCATAGGTGATTTATGCGTCTGTGCACCTTTCTCACACTCCTACCCATTTTTTAGTTGCTTTCATCTATGCTTCTAACTTTGCATTATAGAGAAAAGAACTTTGGCGGGATTTTCCTACTCTAAGCAGAACCTCCCTTGGGCCCTGTGTTCTGCTTGGGGATTTTAATAGCATTGTTTACCCTTCAGAGGCTGATGGCCATGTCAGTGAACGAAAAAGCAATTATGACATCAGGGCCTATCTTGAGGAATCTAATTTTTCTGAATTGCGACATACAGGATATCATTTCACTTGGAGCAACAGACAGAGCACCACTTAGTTCGTTCGTAAGAAACTCGATAGAGCTCTTATTAATAGAGATTGGCTGGCTTCCTTTCTTGAGAGTAATGCCTCTTTCCTTGACTCGCTTTGCTTAGATCACTCTCCCATTATTGTGTAATTTGACCAACCTTATAGGAAACCTTGCTCTCCTTTTTGTTTTAACAACTTCTTATCAGAGGTTAGGGGGTTTTAGGAAACAATTGATAAGGGTCTAGCAGCTCCAGTGGCAGGCTGTGAGGAATACATCTGTGTCAAGAAATTTGAAGCCCTCAAATAGGAGATTAAAGCTATGAATAACTGTCACTCACGATGCTCCTCTGTAGCTGTTTCTCAAGCTAAATTCTCCTTGCTTCAAGCTTAACAAGATTCTTATGATAACCATGGTTATCTTAGAACGAGTATTAATATGATCCTTTTATCTATCTTCTAAAAGTTAGGATTGGAAGAACCTAAACCAACTATAGTCTCATTAAAAATAACTGATAGATCTATTATCTATATAAGAGGAATCATTAAGAATGTTCTTATGATGGTTGATCAATTCATCTTCCCTATGAATTTCCTTATTTTGGATATGGAAGAGGACAACACAATGCCTATCATTTTGGGAAGGTTATTCATAGCTACTCCCAGGGCACTGATTGATGTATATGAAGGAAACTTCATTCTCAGACTTTAAGATGAAGAGATTAAGTTCAATGTGTTTAGAGTAATGAAGCATCTCTCCACCTTAGATTCATGTAACTTCATAGGTGTACATTGCATTCAATTATCTTTGTTTAGATCTTTTGCAAAAGGCCTTAATCCATTCTTGTCCATTGGAAGTAGAGGAAGAGGAAGTCAAAAAAGTGTTAGAGGAATTATAAGTTGGAAAGAAAACCTCTAGTTAGATTTAATCTAAAAGATTTGAGCCTTTGGATAGACCATTTCAATCCTTTCCAAGGCCATCTATTGAAGAGCCTTCAACTTTTGAACTTAAATATCTTCCTTATTATTTAAAGTATGCCTTTTTTCGACCCCCATCACAATTGCCTGTGATTATTTTATCATCATTAATTGATATGGCGGAGTAGAGCTTGCAGAGAGTTCTTTTAGATTATCAAAATGCTATAAGTTGGAACCTAACTTATATTAAGGGATTAAGTCCTTTTATTTGTACTCACAGAATATTTAAGGAAGAAAGAAGCAAACCTTTAGTCCTAATATAGTGCAAGCGTGATTTAAAAATGAAGGAAGTGGTAAAGAATGTGGTAGTTAAATTCTTGGATGTTGGTATTATCTTTTTAATATCTGACTCCACGTAGTTCGCAGTTCAAGTAGTACTTAAGAAAAGAGGAACTACTGTGATGAAAAATGAACAAGATAGATTACTTTTCACAAAGAAAGTAACTGGATGGCATATTAAATGATGCCACACGAAAGGACTATTTTCCTTTACCCTTCATAAATCAAGTAATTGAAGGATTAGCTCGGCATAGTTTTCATAGTGCCTTAGATGGGTATATTGGCTATTTGTAAATTCCTGTTGCCCCTGAGGATCAAGAAAAGACAACATTCACTTGTCCCTATTGCACCTTTGCATATAGATACATGCCTTTTGGCTTATATATTACTCCTGCCACTTTCCAGTGCTGTATAGTAGCAATTTTTGCAGATGTGATAAAGACTTACATCGAAGTCTTTATGGATGATTTTTTTGTATTTGGCACATTATTCGATGTATGTTTGAAAAATTTGAAAAAGGTGTTAAGAAGATGTGAAAAGATCAATTTGGTCTTAAATTGGAAAAAATGTCATTTCCTGGTGCAAAAGTACATTAATTTTAATCATAAAATATCGAGTAAGGGAATAGAGGCATATCTAGCAAAAATTGAAGTTTTTGTTTAACGTCTACCAACTAATTTAGTTAGAGCAACTCAGAGTTTTCTAGGACTTACTGGATTTTACAGACACTTTATTAAGGATTTTTCCAAGATATCTAAGCCCCTTAATGAATTATTGACCAAGGACGCTATTTTTAACTTTGATGATAGATGCATGCGTTCTTTTCAGTTATTAAAAGAGAAGCTTACTAGTATACCTATTATGGTATCACCCGATTAGTCTCTTCCAATTAAATTTATGTGCTATGCAAGTGACTTTATAGTTGGTGCTACTCTTGGGCAAAGGCATGGAAAAATATTCCATCCAATTTATTATGTAAGTACCTTGAATGATGCCTACTACTAGGAAGGAGATGTTAGCTGTGGTATTTGCATTTGATAAGTTTCAATCCTATTTAGTGTTTTTAAAGGTTATAGACTATACAGACCATTCAGCTCTGAAGTATCTTGATTCGATGGGTTCTCCTTTTATAAGAGTTTGACATTGAAATTGGAGACAAGAAAGAAAAAGAAAATTTTGTGACCGATCATTTATCTTGAATGGATGAAGTAGTAATGGAGAAAGAAGAAGAACAAGACATTAAGGAGGTTTTTCCTGAGCTAGCCATGCTTACCTTAACCTTGGTATATGGATTTTATGAATTATTTAGTTGTTAATGTTTTACCTCCTGACTTACTATACCAACAAAAGAATAAATTCTTTTTAGAAGTTAAGAGATATCTTTAGTATAACCCTTTTCTATATAAGATATGTGCTGATGGAATAATTTGAAGATGTGTGACTGAAGAGGAAGTTCCCTCTATTTGAAGATGTGCTAATAGCTAGGATCCATACCATTCTTAAAAAAACTTTTAGGGCAATAATGAAGCTTCAAGTTACCACTGAGAATAAACAAGTATTAATCTTGATTGACATTAGTTCCACTAATAATTTTATTTCATCTTCACTTATTAAGGAATTGGATCTAGCTATGGATATTCTTTTAACTTATGGTGTACAAATCAGGGATGGAGAGATAATTAAGTGCAATTAAATATATCGTAATGTTTCTATGTAGTTACCTACATTGAAGATCACCCAAGAATATTTCCTATTCTCATTTGGAGGTGTAAATGTCGTATTGGGAATTAGATGGTTAACTTCACTTAACATTGTTCAAGCCCATTGGATGGATATGTTCATAATTTTCCAATTGGAATGCAAAAAGGTATAAGCTACAGGGTGTTTTCCCAAAAGCTAATTCAGGAATCTTACTCCAATCCTACTACACGATGGCTATACTTCTAAGTAATATGACTCCTTTGGTCGTTCAATCCCTTCTGTCAACTTACTAGGATACTCTTATAAAGATTACCACTCTACCAACAATTCTACCACATATCCACTCCATTAATTTATTACCCAATGAAACTTCCCCAAATATTAGACCTTATTGGTATCCCTACACCTAAAAGATAGAGATTGAAAATCAAGTCAATAAATTATTGGCTTCTAATTCCATTCATCCTAGTCCTATTCTATTTGACAACCCTATTTTACTAGTTAAGAAGAAGGATGAATCCTATAAATTTTTTGTTCATTACTGAAAGTTAAACCCATTTGCCATACCAAATAAATACCCCATTCCTAACATAGATGAACTCTTTGATGAACTCGATAAAGCAACTATGTTTTCAAAGAATGACCTTAAATTAGGGTACCACTAGATACATATATTGTAACACCTTACCTTACAAATTCCTTAATTTATTCCTAACGCATTATAAACCCTTATTAAATAGAAATCAAATTCCTAATTTGAAGTAAAGCACTAATTTTCAATTGATCAAAATCAATCTAATCCATTATATTCATTAAACCTCAATAAAATAAAAACAATTATCCCAATTCAATAGTGAAGAGTATTCATTAAATAAATTCATAATTTTCATTAATAAGAGATCTTAAAAAATCATTATGTAATTACTCAATCATATATTAGAATAAAATAAGATTTTAAAATTTTAATACTATCTTAAATTGGAAATAACCTTGTAACATCTCGTGACTAGTTGATCAACCTAATCTAATCCACAAGGCAAGACTCAAAAACTGAGATGACTCAAAAATTAAATTGCAAGGAATGAGCTGTCAATTAAAAGAAGAGTAACTCATCATATAACACACAAATATATATATATGGTAAAGAAAAAAAATCATACAATCGGAAAACAATATTAGTCACACCATAGTATATTTATTGTTGATCAATTCTTTCATACCTATTTTCTTATTCAATTTCATATTTAACTTAGTGCCATACTCACCCAGTAGAGCTATACTCAATGATCTACCAAATAATGTCAATATTCTCATCATAATAAATGTTATCATAGGATACTCCCCACTCTTAGGCATATCCCAACACTTGCCTCAGGGATACGTGCATAATAAATATCATATGGTATTCACACTCTTGGAATATTGAACAAAATTACTAAGGGCTTGTTTGGTATCAATGGGGTTTTTGATTTTGGTTTTTAACACAAAAATCGATAAAGACAACACACTAATACAACACAAAAATCGAGGACAAAACACAAAAATCAATACAAATATATTAAAACAACAACTAAAAATCACAACCTACAGCAATACCAAACGACCCAGATTTTCACCAGACTCATGTGTTTCATGAAGCAATCAAATGCTTCTAATAATAAAAAATCAAATAAATATGACCCTACCAAGTGCAAAGTGGTGAAATATTTAGCTCATATCTTACCCTTACATACATTAAACCACAAATGTTATAATGAATGACTTGTATTATATACATAACTCATACTCTCTTTTAAAAAATGGTTTTTTCAACTATTTTACTAGCTATACATTGTTCAATAAATAAGTAAATCTATTTAATTTAGATCACCTATTAGGTCTTCTTTTGTTAGTCAACTTATTCGATTTGGACTAATTTCACATAAATTAACATGTCACAAAATTTGCATAAACATTGAACTCACTAGTTGAAACAAGTAAAGAATAACTAATAAGGTCAAAGTCATGGGAAGTCTCTGATTTTACAAACTATTATTTTAGTCCCTGCATTTTAAAACTATCAAATTAGTTCGTGTAGTTTCTTTTTTTTTTCCACCACCAAGTCCTCTATTAATTTTTGCCAATGTGGATTGTTAGCGTTTGGATTCTACTAAGGGGGTTGTCATGTTGTTAGACGACGTGGCTCCTCCTATACAAAATGACATTGTTTTGTGTAATAAACAAAGCTTCGTCATTTAGTCTTTGGGAGAGAATTGATTAGCAAACGACTTAGTTTTACATAAACAAATTAAGTCAGTTCATCCTCTTTCTCTGGTTTTCTCCCTCTTCTTTGGTTCTCTCGATCTCCGCTTTGGGCATTCCTCTCTAGTTCCCTCCCTCTTCGACATTCCTTCTTTGCCATCTCTCCCTTTCTTATGTGTGACATTGTTCTTTCTTTAGTCAGCCCTATTTTCTTTGTCGTCGGCCTCTGCTTTGTAACTGATTACAGGAATCTATACATAAATATTTGCCGTATGTTTCATTTTTGTATTATACTTGCAAAAATATTGAAAAATTCTAATTAAGATAGAACTCTAATGGTGGGTTTAAATTTTTAGGTTTGTCTTATTAATGGAAACTAGAATTGGAAAGACTATTGATGTGACAGCCAACACGTTAGTTTGGGTTCACCGTCAAAATGGGTTATAGTGTATGAGTCAGATTATGGGTATTGATGGGATTTCTAAGGAGGCACTCTGGTTAAGCTTCGTGGTCATGAGGATGCTAGCGTGTAATTGCTCATTGCCTTCTTATCTTTTTCAATTTATTAGACATTTTCCTATTTTCGTATCCACATATATGATTGTTACTTGTGAGGCTATACTTATTCGATTTCTAGCCTTAATTGAGCAATGTGAAGCTTACTGCTACTGGTTCATATTTGCTTTTGCCTGTTTATTTTGAACTATAGTTTTCAATTTGGAGTTGTACACAATGTATGAATACAATTGAAGTTTTAAACTGGCTATGTTAAACAAGAGATATATAGCCAATTAATGCTTCTATTGTAATTATGAAAAGTTGGTTGCTTGACTAGTTCCTTATTGGTTCTACTTGTATTGTGATTGTCGATATTTTTTTAGCAGACACCAATTACTTGCAACTTTTTTAGTTTAGAATGGTCAATTAGGTATCAATTATATGAAATTTCATTTACATGAAGTTTATCAAGTTTGTGAGGGAAGTCCTGCATAGTAACTATTGCCTTATCTAACTTGTACCAATTTATTCATAGTCTTTACATAAACTATTTGTAGCATAGTCTCTGATTATGGCTTTGTTTATTCAAAACATGAGGCAAACAAAATTTCTACTATTTTCCTAAACATTTGAATGTTAGGCAATGCCTTTAAGACTAATACTTAAGTATTGATAGCATTTTGTGTTCAATATAATGATTATGCTTCAAACAGATAACACAGATGTTGACATATTCACTTTTATTTTAATACTATTTAACCCTTAAAAGTCAAAGAATCCGGATACTCATGTATAAATCAATGCATGTAAATTACAAAAATGGATTTCATGTAATATAGGAAAAGCCCATAACATATGAAGATTACAAATTATTTTCTTGATTGTAGGTGGCAACAAAACATGAAAATTGAAGAGAATTTGCAGAATGCTTTAAATCTAGAGAGGCTGCTTGAGGTAAAAAAAAAAAAAAGAGAGGATAAGAAATGGAAAATTGAGGCCTATATGAGAAGATTAAAAACATAAGAAAGTTAAAGAAAGGGAAGATAACAACATGTATGAGAACATTTTTTAGGGTTCATCTTAAACCTGTTAACAACAAATATTGGTTGAAATTGAAAGATGAACAATTTCTATTGTATATTGAAATTATTTATGTACTAACAAAATAAAGATTTTGGAGACAATTGCAACCTGCTTTTTAAGTTAATAGTGTTCACTTTACAAGATTGAATTGAGGTATCCAGAACATAGGACATAAAAGATACAAAGAAAGATGGAGCTGAAGTAAATGTGAGGCATTTGCGATGAACACACAAGTAGAAATCAGTATTTCAAGGATGTAAAGAAGAAAAAGGCAAACAATGATAGCATGTAGTCATGTTGCAAAACCAATGTATACTGAAAATATTTTTGTAATGATAAAGTAATAACATATATATTTACGTTGCAATGTATATAGATGTAATTACTGTAATATATGTTTTATTAAATAATAAATTACTTTTTTTATAACTTGAAGTTGACTCCATTACGTTCTTTTTTTATATATAACTTTTAAGTTGATTTCATTATGATGCAAATGTTATTGTTGTATTAATGAACTTATAATTACAATAATCAAGTTAAATAAACAAATACAAGAAAGAGAAGTTAATAGCTTGCCACATATATTAATTAAAAAAAATGATAGAATGTTACATTTGCAATTTATTTCCATAGTATAGTGAATATTTAAATATAAAAAATACTATTTTCTAAAATGTGGTCAACATTTAAACACAGAATACACAAACTAATAATGTTAAGTGGGTGGTTTACCACTAGGTCTAGAAGTACTAGACTTGGTTTGCTTACATTCTTCTTCCTTTGAACTATGTTGCATTAATATGCTGCTTTCCTTTATTAGTCATAACATCAATGACAATAATTTTTTTGGATGAAAATTTTCCTTGTAAGGTATAAAAAATATATATGTTATTCCTTTTAACAAGGCAAATTTACAATATTTTAAGGAAGGATAAATACCATTTGTGATGTAGATATACTAATTGTCTATGATGTAGTCACACTATCTGTGATGTACTCATGTTGTTTATATTTGATATAGTAGTGCTGCATGTTCTTGAATTACATCCAACCTTTTTACATTTACTGCAAGTGATGAAACCTCCAATTTTTATTGAAACATGACTTGCCAACTAGCAAAACTATTTGTCAGGTATTAGATTTAAAGGTTTTCAATAATATCTGAAGTTCGCATCCTTGAAATAGTTTGTACAAACATGTTATTTTGGATTCTCTCTATCTAATATAATAGCTTAAAGTGAATGACTATAAGGAATACAAATCAGTTCCCATTTTCTATATGTGCACTCCCTTGTCATGAGGTTAACTACATGCCGGTTATTCATGTAGAACTTAATCCTAAATTTACCGTCACTTGCAAAGTGAGCTAAGTAGTTAATTGCCTCCTTTTTATTCTTCTCAATATTCTTTAGAATGTTTGGACATATGACACCATTATAAACAACCATGTTTGCCTTTTTAAGGTAGAATCTCTTCATTATTGTCCTTCGAATGATTTCCAAGTAAGTTAAAATAGGTTTGTCCCTGGTATTCTTAAGAAAAACATTAAAACACTCTTCCGTGTAATTAGATAAAATATCACTCATACATCTTCTGTTAAACACATGCCTACACCACCTTTTCTTAAGAATTTTATCTAGCCAATCATGTGATTCTTTATGCATACTTTCAAGTTTAGCCATTTGTCGTTAAAACTCTCCCTTTGTATAAGCAGAAGTGATATCCTATATATGATCCTTGATTATAGCAGATACCTTGCATTGCCTTTGTAAGTTTTCCCATAAATGCCTAAAGTAATATCATTGATCATATTGCTTCAATTCATATTTACAAAGTTGATTAAGACCCTATTCATAGTTAACAAGATTAATAAGTTGAATAAATTGTAAAAATTAGCAAGAAAAAATTCAAATAATCATAACAAGATTACCTTTTGTTTGTTACTCGTGAATACTCATAGGTTACCATTACCAATGTCATCTAGTAAGTTGTTCAAAAGCCACTTCCATGTTTCTTTGTTTAAATATTATCATTTAGATCTTTTCCTATTACTGTCAACAATTGTCCACCATATTAAGTCTTCAAATGACAACCATCTACGCATATAATAGGTTTACAAACACTGTCAAAACCATATTTCACCTATTCTATACCAGTGTAGCAAGAATAAAAAAAAACCATTCAGAGCTCTAATGAAACATGAACTGCCACTGTTGTGCTCCAAGATAGCCAATCAATATCCCCTTAATTTATCATATTATACTCCTTCATCTCCAAGCACTAATTGTAAAGTATATATTTGGTCTCTATATGCTTTAATATCATAATATTTTGGTAAAGATCTCTTAATATTGCTCCTTTTAATCTAGAAATTTCCTAACTTGGACAATCTTTAAAGTACGACACATACTTCCTAGTAATCCATTTATAATTTAACATCTTATTATCTAACACTCTACCATAATTATGAATGCCATGGAATGCCTTAATTTGTAAAGCTTCTCCATTTTAAGTGACACTAGCATGGCTCCTTCATCCACATGCCTTCTTATATTCTGCAGTTACCCTTTACTTGTCATTCTTTTTTTTTAATACAAAATCAAAACCATTTTATAGAATAATTCTTCAATTTCATTTTAAATGTAGCCACCAATTAAATATCATCCCCTGCTTAAGTTGAATTCTAGAATCCACTGTGGTTGATGCAATGAAATAAGGGTATTCAAGCTTCCTCCTCTCCTTATCAGAACTCCTATATAGGCTCTTGATCATCATCATCAACTTCCAATTCAAGTTCTTCTAACTTAATGAGGTTTTCACCAATACTAAACTCAGGAATGATGTATGGAACATCTTCACTTGGACTAGCAAATAGCTCATCTGCCATATTCTCACTAGAATATGCCAAGTCACTTACCCTATAAGACTATTCATTGTTGGAATATACAACTTCCAATTCAATTTATAATGATTCATCTGAATTCTTATCTATCTTAGTTGGAATATAAACTGCATGATTAACAATATTAAACAATTTAGAATATTAAGTCAAATTATTGTAAATTGTAAACAAAACATGAAATTCAGTATCAAAGCATTGATTTTTAAAGCTAAGATTACTAGGAATATGTAAAAAGACAAGGTATGCAAGTTTACAAATTTGCTTTAAGAGCCAATTACTTATCAGTAGAAAACACGTTTAGTTCTAGATTAAGATTATTATACATATGTTGCTATAAAGATAAGTTGAATGGAAGATAACCTAAAAGTGAAAATATATGACAAAGAACAAAGGAAAAGAATTAATGCATCAAAAGCTAGTAGAGGACTATTGGAGGACTATATAAGGACCACAAAAGCATTAAAGTGATGTCTAAACAAATGACAATCTATAAAATGAAATAGATTCATTATGGACAACCAAAAGAAATTGCATCAGAAACATTTTCGATGGAGCATATGACCACATGTAAACCAATTATTTCACCTCATGTTGTTAATGGCAACAGAGTGCAGTAAAGGCTAATAAATCTTAGAAATTGGATTTTCCAAATATGTTCATGTCAAGTGCTAATAGAAACATATATTCACTGAACAGAAAACCAAAAATTATTTGTATGATAGGAACATGCATTCATTGAACCAAAAACAAAAATTATTTCTCATCATATTACCAGGGTTTCAAGCTTACAATGTATTTATCTTAAGAACACAAGCCATTTGAACCTAACATGCATCTTGAAAACCTAATTTAGGGATTTATGGAAACCTTATAATTGAACCAAGAGAATGCATGTCTAAACTAGAGAAAGACAGAATCACAAGTGGATGAAAAAAAAAATGATAGTGACTGCAAGAGGAGAGTGATTGAAGAGAGAAGAACTAGAAGACAGAGAAGAAAAAACCAGAGGTGTGTGATAAGGAGAAATTAAGAAGAAGTTGTTTATTTCAATGACAAATGACGTCATTTTGTCACTAATTAGGTAGACATAGCATAAGTAGAAAACGATATCATTTTTTACCTAGTGAAACAAACAGACCCAACATTACAACTAACGTTGATTTATTATACAATGCCACGTTAGCAGATCTAAAAATCTATTAGATCATGTCATTAGAACTTAACAGAGGACTAGTTGGTGAAAATAAAAAGAAACTACACAGACTAAAATAATAGTTTTCAAATTATAGGGACTACAATGATAGTTTTGGAAACCATATGGACTATCCATAATTTTAACCCTAACTAATATTATTACTTGCATAAAAAATATATAAAACAATGAAATCATCTAATACATGATCATAATAAATATGTTTGAAAATGCAAAATCATTCTACCACTTGTAGGAGCTTACATCAAAACCAAGTATAACTAACAATAACACCGACAAGATTTCTTTGAATCTTTAGAGCATATACTGAACTTCATATATCATTAGAGAATGGTCATAGTGCATGACTAACATGCATAACATGTCTATGTATATACCAATCCCTTAAATAGTAACTCTATAATTATATCCTAAGTGAATCTATATTGTTATATAATCTCTTGCTATATGGTTGGATGCCCCTTAATTTACAATATATAAATAATATGATTCAGTTATATAAATAGATTATGAGACATTTAAAAAATAAATATTTATGCTATATGATTGTGTCTTTCTTAAATTCACTTTAATCACGAGTAAATTGACCTTTATTGTCATAATTATAATATTTTGTTCTTTTTATTTTATCACTCTTGAGAGGATGTTTTCTTTTTTAATGTTGATTCCACTTGACCTTTTGCAAATTCTAAGTTTTGTGGTGAAACCTTTTATTCCTCTTTCACTTGATCCTATTGCAATGCTTATACTGTTAGTTCATAGCTCCGTATAAACTAGAATTAACAATATATACCTTATAAGTCAATTTAGAGCTTTAAGATGTTTTTCTTTTAACATAAGGTGCTTCAAAGCAACATTTAATAGTCTTGATTTCATTAATATATCAAATGCAGGTTCCTATGCCCTCAGGCCTCAAGTTTAAGTTAGAGATTGGATTACAACTTGTACTTACTGCTTATCACACAATTCATGACTAACATCTCCTAACTCAATTATCATATTTAACATTTAGTTCAAACGCCTTTACATTTGTATGATCATGATCCTTCTTATAAGTATCAAACATTGATAACTTATTACTCCAATTTATCGATAGAGGTACTTCTAAAAGATGCAAGTAAGCAAATCTAATTTCCTTAACATGATCATTTTTTTAACTCACACATTATATCATAGTCTGTACTATCTAGAAACATAATGTGATCTAAGGAGTTCTACTTTTTCCAATTTTCATATACATCACAATCCCCTGTATAATGGCTATGTTACTATACTTACGAATATCTATGGTTATGCTTAATTGGTTTTAAAGCCTCTTGCTCGTCTAATATATATATTGGATTTTATTTATGTTCCATGTCTCATAATTTTCACCACTCAATTTCTTATCTTTGTTGAGTTCAATGATAATGCCCTTTACTGCATTAGCCTTATTTAAAACATAGAGTTTTTGCAATAAAAAAGAAATATTATAGTTACATGTTATTGTTATATGATACATACATTAACTAAATAATTAAAATTTAATTACTTATAAAATTGAAAAATCATATATGTGGTAAACCATCATTTATATAACAATTAAATTCCAATTACTATACTCAAATGTAGTTTACGTAATAGGAATTTATTCCTATTTCTCTTCAATTAAAAAAAATAATTTTCTTTAATTAGAATGCTTATTCCTAATTTTCTTTAATATAATTAGAAACTAATTTCTAATTTTTACTTAATTAAACAAATTCGTTTTCCTAATTAAAAAATTATTTATAATTTTAATCCAACTAAACAAATTAGTTTATTACAATTTAAAAACTCATTTATAATTTTGATGTAATTAGAAACTTATTTCTAATTGTTTTCAACTAAAACAATTAGTTTATTTAAGTTAGAAGACTTAAAACAATTAGTTTATTTTAGCTAGAAGACTTATTTTAATTTTATTCTAATTAGAAACACATTTCTAATTTTTATTTAACTAAACATATTAAATTAATTTAATTAGAACAATTATTTCTAATTATACTTTAATTAGAAACTTATTTATAATTTTTTAACTAAACAAATTAGTTTAAATTAATTAGAAAATTAATTTCTAATTTTATTCTAATTATAAATATTTTTTAATTTTTTATTTAACTAAAACAATTAGTTTACTTAATTAGAAAATTAATTTCTAATTTTCTATGCAACTAAAATAATTAGTTTCCTTTAATTATAAATTTTATTTCTAATCCAACTAAATAAATTAGTTTACTAAAATTAGAAAAACTTATTTTTAAAATTTTTATTTTAATTAGAAATTATTTTTAAAATACTTTTCTTAACTAAAAAAATTAGTTTATATTAATTAGAAAACTCATTTCTAATTTCTAATTAACTAAATTTATTAGTTTACTTTAATGAGATAACTAATTTCTAATTTTGTTTAACTACACAAATTAGTTAAACTTAATTAGAAATTATATTTCCACCAATATTTAGAAATCCTAATCATTTATCCTTTTTTATAATTATATAATCAAACCTATTAAGTAAAAATTATAAAAAAACTATAAGTACGTGCACTACATGCACCTACCTCATAATGTTTGGTGCATGCCAACATCAACGCGAGAGGTTTGGTGCACACGCCTCACCTTAACCTCTCATTGTTCCTCGTTCTCTCTTTTTCTGTTTCCTTTTTATTTTTTGGTTTCTCTTCTCTATGTACGCTAACTTTACTCATAGGTCGCATAACCTTCAAACATATTGACGTGCATCGATAACCATAGAGAAATTTTAAAAAAAGAACTGAACAAATCCACATATTTAGTGGCATTGGAGACACCACAGGTGGCATGCTAGACCTTCTTTCTTGGTCAACAAGCAACAACCTTTTATGTAACAAGTCTCAATTAAGCGAGGATTGGGAAAATCTATTGCAGTTTGTTAGTGAGCAAACTATTATGCTCTCTTTAGTTACCTGTTAGTCGATTATAATCAATTTATTGAAGAATAAGTTATGTAAAATAGTAGTTTGCAATTAGCAAAATATGAAAGGAAATAAACAAACTCATTCAGATTCTCTTCTTCTCTTTACTTCTCCATCATTTTTCTTCCCTTTTTTCTTGGAATTTTCGACTAAGTTTTACCTAAGGATACCACGTAACACTAGTATCAGAGCTCAATCTTGGCAATGGCAAACAATAGTAAGATATAAGATCTTAAGGATTTTGAGGCTTTGATCAAGGAGACTAATAAGAAACATAGTAAGGCAATTGAAGAAATAAAAAAGCATAATCATAAGGCAATGGAAGAAATAAAGAAGATGATTGCGAGAATCGCTTTGCAGAATACAAAGGTGGCTTCTCAACCACAGCCACAGTACCACAGCAAATGGGATTCTAGGAGTAGGATCAAGTTCTAATGGTAAAGGGCACTATACCAAATTAGAATTTCCATGATTCACTAGAGAATGGTTGAACGAATGGGTGCACAAGGCAGAGCAATTATGTAAGATTAATTATATGATAGAAGTATCCAAGGTGAAGTTAGCTACTATTCACTTGGATGACAAAGCTCTCCATTGGTACAAGTCTTTTTTTTAGGACCAAGGAAAGAGGTAGAATAATTTCTATGGGGAGTTTATAGGAGCGTTATCAGCAAGATTTGGAGAATAGAATTTTCTAGGTCCAGTTTTTAAACTTAAGAAGATGAAGTAGATGGTATTTTAGCAACCTCAAAGCCTACCTCCTTAGAGATAGTATGATCATAAGATCATTTTGAAGGATGGGGTTCAATCAATATGCATTAGACCTTACAAACACAGAGTTGTTTAGAAAGAAATCATTGAAAAGATGAAAAAAGAATTACTGGACGCATGAGTTATATAGGCTAGTAACTCTCCTTTCTCTAAAAAAGATAACACATGGAGAATGTATAGACTATAAGAGCTTAAATAATTTGACCATAAAAGATAAATTTCCTATTCATGTTATTGAGGAGTTACTAAACAAATTACATGGAGCTTTAATATTTTCTAAACTAAACTTAAGGTCAGGCTATCACCAAATTAGAATGCATAGAGATGATGTACATAAAACTACATTTAAAACTCATATGAGTCATTATAAGTTTCTTATGATGTTGTTTGACCTCAATAATGCACCTTCCACATTTCAAAACTTGATAAATGATATTTTTAAACCTTATTTAAGAAAATTTGTGCTTTTCTTTTTTTATGAAATTTTGATCTATAGTAATGATGTGGACCAACAAGTTTTTCACCTTACTAAGGTCTTTGAGTTATTAGTGCAACACTTTCTATTTGTCAAGCTAAATAAATGTAGCTTTGTTATGGGTTTGGTAGAGTATCTTGGCCATATTATATTTGCTAAAGGGGTGGTAACTGACCCTAAGAAGATTTAAGCCATACAAGAATGGCCAGTGCCATCCTCAATCAAACAGTTCAAATGATTTTTGGGATTAACAGGTTACTATTGCAGGTTTATTTGGCATTATACTCAATTGTCTCAACCTTTGAATGATTTATTGAAAGGCAATGCCGCATTTTCATAGAATACATCAACTTATAAGGCTTTTAAATTACTCAAACAAGCACGTACAATTTCTTCTTTTTTGTCCTTGCCCAACTTTCGTGAAGATTTTGTAGTGAAAATGGATCTTTTATAAACTGGCATTAGAGTAATATTAATTTAAGGTGGGCATCCCATAGCTTACATTAGTAAAATGCTATCACTACATCATTAGTCACTTCCAACATATGATAGAGAGATATTTTCTATTTTGTTTACTATAAAAAATGAAGGCAGTATTTGATGGACCAACACTTCATTACTAAAATAGATCACAAGCCATTAAAATTCCTCTTTGATTAAAAAGTTACAAATTTGAGCCATTTCACTTGGTTGGCAAAACTAATGGCTTATGATTATGAGATTCAATACAAACATGACAAATCTAATGCAACTTCAAATGAACTTTTAAGGATACAATCAACTAATATAATCCTCCATGCCTTATCTGTTCTTTCTTCTAATCTTTTCAAATTCATCATGGCTTATTGGGAAAGTGACCAACACTTGGAATCAGTAATCGAGAAATTACAGCAAGATGGAATATTTTCTCATTATTCTTGTTTTAATAGCCAACTCAAGTGAAAGGGAAAACTAGTAGTGGGTAAAGATGAAGAGCTCAGGAATCAGCTATTGCAACACTTTCATAGTAGTCATGTTGGAGGATACTCTGTGATTCATATCAGTTATCATAAAATATCAGTAATTTTATACTAGAAAGGGCTATAGAAGTCAATCCAAGAATTTGTCAGGCAATGTGACATCTTTTAGCATTATAAGCCTAAAAGTGTAACATCCCCTGAGCTGCTTTAACCTCTACCTACATGTTAGTCCATATTCACTAATATCATCATAGATTTTATAAAAGGCCTACCTAAATCCAAATGCAAGGACATGATCCTTGTTGTAGTGGATAGACTCACAAAATATACCTATTTCATTCCTCTATCTCATCCTTATACATCTGCTTTTATAGCTCAAGCATTCCTAGGCAATGTTTATAAACTTCATGGATTTCCAACCACTATTATTAGTGATAGGGATCCTACCTTCATGAACAAGTTCTAGCAACAATTCTTTAAGATACAGGGAGTGAACCTTAAACATTCATCTACATATCATCCACAAACATATGGGCAGACTAAGGTGGTTAACAAATGCTTATAATCTTATCTCCGTTGCATGGCAGTAGATTTGCCAAAGAGCTAGTGTTTATCGCTTTCTTTTGCAAAATTTTGGTATCATACCTCATATTATACAACTATAAATCTTACTCCTTTTCAAGATCTTTACGGCATTCCATCATCTCACCATTTAACTTACTTTCCAAAAGACTCAATAGTGGAAGTTGTGGACTTATTGCGACGGGATTATGAAGTTGTTAAAACATCAGCTTAAGAAGGCTCAACAAAGAATGGTGACTCAGGCCAACAAGCATTGTTTAGAAAAATCCTTTAATATAGGGGAGATGGTTTACTTAAAGTTGCAACCTTTTTGCCTGAGTTCAGTGGTTGTTAGGGAAGTCCCTAAACTTGCAGTTAAGTGGTTTAGGTCATACAAGATTGTTGATAAGATAGGTCAAACTACATACAAATTGGAATTACCTTCTTCTACTGCTATATGTCCAGTATTCCATGTTTCTCAACTAATACCAATTCTATCACCCTCCTAACTTGCATATGCTTTACCCCCAACTACTTTGCCTACTGCCTTGTTAAAGCATATGGCAATTCTAGATCAACTCATTATTAAGTAGCAATGTAGTAGCTATAAAGTGGTTAATTCACTGGTCCAATTCTTCACCAACAGATGCTACCTGGGAGTTTGCTCAAGATACTTATTTAAGGTTTACTAACTTCCCTTGAGAACAAGGGGTCTTTTTAAGGGGAAATGTTGTTATGTAGCAACTCTCAATTAAGCGGGGATTGGGAAAATCTATTGCATTTTATTAGTAAGCAATCTGTTATGCTCTCTTCAATTAACTGTTAATCGATTATAATTGATAGATTAAAGAATATATTGTATAAAATAGCAGTTTTCAATTAGAAAAATATGAAAGGAAATACATAGACCCATTTAAGTTCTCTTCTTCTCTCTACTTCTCTATCACCTTTCTTCTCTGTTTTCTCTGAATTTTTGACTAAGATTTACCCAAGAATACCACGTATCATAGCCATAGTTGCCTTTCTTCTTTGACAAGATATTTTGACACCTCTCTCAATAACGACTCACAAAGATTTTTAAACAATCACAGAAAGCACTAAGAGAACTGAAAGAAAAGAATATAGAGCACGATTGGTATCACTTTTCATTTATGTTTTTGGTTTTTGTTTTGTATATGTGTATTGATTTTTGTGTATTTTTTGGTATTTTTGTACTATATTAATATGTTGTCTTTTTTTGTTTATGTGCTATTTTATTGGTTTATGTATTTATAAAAATAAGAAACGAAAACTAAAAATCAAAGTAAAAACAAACAAGGCCCTAGTTTTCTTGGTTCATTCATCTCTTTTAACTAATAACTCAAGACAAACTTAAGTCCCAAATCCAAAGCAATGTAAGGTGTTAATAGGTGATGAATCAATATAAAACAATTAAATAGTAAATGTTTTTCAACACTAGAAAATAGAGATAGAGGAACAAATTTTTATGGAAATAAAATTGATTCAAATAATTTATAACCAATGAAATAAATAAAATAAAACTTATTCACAAAGAATAGCAACTGGGAAAGTAAAGTAATTTATTCGCATAGAATAGATTCACAAGATACCTTTCAAAGCAACACATATCCAATTATGATATTATCTTTTTTGCTAGATGCATAAATTTTTTGACTCTGATACTAATATAAGAAATAAGAATAGTTTAAACAATTACTAAGATTGTGTAAAATACAACCACATAAATTAGATAAAACAAGATCTTTCATTAAATATACATAATCTAAGAATAATTATAGACTTACGAATTATTTTTGTAGTTTTATACATTAAAGAACTCTTGAATATACAGAACTCTTTCAATAGTAAGAAAGAAGAAAAAAAATTTTCTTTTGTTTGAATTAACAGATTTTTATTTCAAAATTTAAATAATATAACTTTTAATTTAAATTTTAAAATTCATATCTTTCTACTAATCCTATCGTCGTGGGTGGATTAATAATTTGTATCAATATCTACAACATCCTCTTTTATCGAAATTCAAATTATCATTAGGACAATGATTTAATTATTAAAAAAACAAGTCATCTCTCCGCCTGCATTTGTTTTTAAAAAATGTTTTAAAGGACAAAATCCTGAAAGTGATATAACCCTGGAAAATTGTGTGCGTTCTTTCTTGAAATTTTCTAAGAAAGGGACTTTTTCAGAGATTTCTTTATCACCTAGTTGTGTCGTGTTGTAATGGAACAAGAGATTTTAAAAGGAAAATGACTTGATTCCTTCTATCAATATTGAAACGTGTAATGCCTTCATTTGCACTCTACTCTGGAGACACAAGAATTGAAGCCTATCGAGTTGACATTTTAGAGCTTTGAAATGTTATAATATGAGCATTTACCAGAAGTTCATTCCCCTTTTTTACTTTTTGTCAATTTGGGTTCAAACGTCTTGTTTATCAGGTAATATCTAGAACTATAGGAAGCTCATTTTTTACTTTTGAGCTTACTATCTTCTTCCATCTCATTTCTTGGTCTACTTGCAACCTGGTTTTCTTACATGATGTTAATATTATATATATATATATATATAGTGTGTATCTAAGTAAGAATCCAAATCATTACTTTGGTGGTTTTCATAGTTTTTATGATTAATATCACGTAAATTCTCTTTTATTAATAAAAGATGGTTTATATTATGTAAGAAAAATTTTAATAATATTAATCATCATGATTACAAAAATCATTAAAGTAATAGTTTTCTATCTTTTTCCTACATAATATGTATAGAAAATCTATATGCATGTATTCTAAACTATCAATCAGGAACTTCTTGCAATCAAGAACCGCATATATGTATAGAACCACTAAATGCTATGTATACCATACCTTTGAAAGCTGTTATGGTAGCATGAAAGTCTTTGCAAAGGAAGCAATCTACATTCCAATGAAAAGATAATGTGTCCTATCCCATCACATTGATTGACTATAAATATGTTATTAGATGATCGGTTCTTTTATGTATATAAGTTTAATTTTACATTAAATATACCTCTTTTCTTAGTTAAATCATGAGGTTCGATGGATATTAATCATCTTTCGGGTTGAAAAATCCGAAAGATACAGTTAAAACTCTATTTATTTTCTTAATTTTATTTTCTCAATAACCCATTACGGTTTAAAAACTTTTTAACAAGATAACCCCATTAACCATGTTTCTTAATCCACCTAACCCTAGTTGATTATGGTGTAGCATTTTCCTTATTGAACTATATAGTGACCACAAGCTTCTATATGATTTTGAAGTGTGAACTGCGGAGATAGAAATGGGATTATTCCAAACACAACGTGTGGGGTCTTCTGATTTCGGCACTCATAAGTCACAACAATAGTAACCCCATCATCACTTCATTGACAAAACGTAATTTCTTATAAAAGAAATTTCTCTCTGTACATACTTGTCTTATCTTCTCTTTAGACAAATACATAAGCCTTAGACAACATATGAATGTATATAGATAGTCCCAATTTCAAACATGATCACAAAATGCTAATTCTGAGAAATTTAAGACCAATATCCGATTGTCAACTCAACTTTCCAATGCTTTCTAATGTGAGGCCCACCAACTTACCTCCCATGCAATTGCATTAACACTTCTTTTGTATTTTCCTTCTATTTCAGCATTACTGGCAAGTCATAGCAATCTAGAATCTATAAATACAGTCTCATTTCTTATCCCTCATCATCATAATAACCCCAAATTTTC
>JAOXYD010198766.1:0-22551 GCA_028565735.1 Pinacopodium congolense | reverse complement strand
CAAACACTTAAAACATTAGTAAGAGTAATGTTTTGTCATCATCAAAACACATGATTAGAACCACCTTGGTTCAACAAAATCAATAATATCTTCTAGACCCCCTTAAACTTTTTTATATAGATTTATTTAGTCATACTAGAGTAATTAGTTTGGGTGGTAAGTCATATGAATTTGTTATTATTGATAACTTTAGTAGATTTACAGAGAAGTTGTTTTTAATTATAAATGATGAATGTTTTAAATCATTTTTGAGAGTTGAAAAGAAAGTTCAAAATAAAAAAGGTTTATCCATTGTATCAATTAAGAGTAATCATGATAGAGAATTTGGTAATGAATTGTTTGAAACTTTTATAATGACCATGGTATTTTTCATACTTTATTAGCCCCTAGGACTCCATAATAAAATGGTATAATAGAAAGGAAAAATAGAACTTTACAAGAAATGGCTAGAATCATGATCAATGAGTATCAATTATCAAAGTATTTTTTAGACAAAATGTTTGCATATGCTTCTCACATTATTAATAGGGTAAATATTGGACATAAGAAGGATAAACCCCCTTGTGAAATTTTGAGAGATAAGAAATCCAAGATTAGTCATTTTAGATTTTTTAGATGCAAGTGTTACTTTATAAATACTAAAGATAGTTTAAGTGAATGCAAATTTTTAAGTTATTCATTAACTATTAAAGCATATAAGGTGGTCAACAAGATAACTCATGTTATAAAAGAATCTATGTATGTTGTTTTTTACAAGACTAACCCATTTGAGGGTAAGAAAGTCCTTGAAGAAGATGATGCAAGTTAGTCAGAGGAATTGGAAAATCTATCTTTTGAAGAACATGAAAAGGATGAAGGACATGCCTCACAAGACCTAATTATTGAACCAAGGGATGAAAGGAAGGGTTATGAGCTATCAAAAGATTGGAAATACAAGAAGGATCATTCCTCCAACCAAATTCTAGGTGAAGTTAAACACGGGTAGTTACTCGTTCTCATTTTAAAAATTTATCTCATCTTACTTTTATGTCTCAAATTAAACCTAGTAATGTAAAAGAAGCTTTAGATAAGGAAAATTAGGTTTTGGCAATTAATGAATAACTAAATAGATTTGAAAGAAACAATGTTTGGAGTTTAGTACTTAGGCCAAAGGATTGCCCAATACTAGGTACAAAATTAGTGTTTAAGAAAAAGTTAAATGAACAAGGCAACGTAGTTAGAAATAAGGCTAGTTTAGTTACTAAAGGGTATAACTAAGAAGAAGGTATAGATTGTAATTAGACTTTTTCCCTCATAGCTAGATTAGAAGTCATTAGATTATTACTTGCATTTACATCACATAGGGATTTTAAAAATTTTCAAATAGATGCAAAACGTGAATTTTTAAATGGCTTCATTCAAGAAGAAGTGTTTGTTGAAAAACCCTCAATTTTAAAAAACATGATGCACTCTTTTAAACTTTCTAGGGCTTTATCTGATTTTAAACAAAAACCCAGAGCATATTGACAGATTAAGTGCTTTTCTTCTTTAAAATGGTCTTATTAAAGGAAAACATTGATATTTTTTTTTTCTAAAGAAAGAAAATGATGATTTGTTGATTGTTCAAATTTACATTGATGATATAATACTTAGTGCAACTATTGAGGTTTTACATCAAGAGTTTACAAAGTGTATGTGTAAGGAGTTTGAAATCATTATAATAGTGAGTTGAACTTCATCCTTATACTTTAAATCAAGTAAATGAAGGGATTTCAAATTCTTAGAAATGGGTGAAACAAAACCATTAGGCACACTAGTGAGTACATCAATGAAAATGAACAAAGACAAGGATGAATCCATAGATGTTAAGTAATATCAAAGTATGGTTGATAGTTTATTATATTTAACTGTAACTAAGCCTAATATAATGTTTAGTATTGACTTATATGCTAGATTTCAAGCATTTCCTAGAGAGTTTCACTTATTAGCTGTTAAATGCTTATTTATTTATTTATATAAAACACTAAACCTAGAAGTTTGGTATTATAGGAATAAATATTTGGAATTGGTTGCGCATTCAGATGTAGATTATGCAAATAGTTTATTAGATAGGAAGAGTACATCCAGTGCATAGTAATTTTTATGTAATGCATTAATATCATAGTTTAGCAAAAAAATAAAATTTTATTACATTTTCCACAGTAAAAGCAAAATATATAGCTACTGGTAGTTATTACATTCAAATCCTATGGCTTAAATAACAACTTAGGGATTGTGGTTTGGAGTTTAACTTACCATTAGACGTAATAATTATTAGGACTATATGGCATTTAAGAGGGGAGTGAATTAGGTATTAAAATTTTCTTCTAAATTATTCAATGTAATCTTATACCAATTCACTTAAGTGCAAAAGCTAAACAACATTACTAATATATCAAATTAGATAATAACAATAAATTAAACAACAAAAAATAAATGCATAAAAATAAAAGAGGAAAAGAAGAGAAATGCAAACAATTTATACTAGTCCAGAGTGTTCCATTTGCCCCTACGTCTAGTTTCCAATACCACTTGTTGAGATTTTGCACTATTGTAACAAAAGAATATAATGTTAGAATTACAATCATTTTTCAAGGCTTAAGGATAACATTCCGCTTATTCATGCATGGCTAAGGAATAACCTATCACTCCCTTTGATAAGGCTAAAGGATAACCTCATAACACTCTTCTTTTTCAAGGCAAAAGAATAACCCTTACAACAATTCACTTACAATTTCCACTCTCTCACACTCACATCTTACATAAGTTGTCACTCTTGACTCACCAATGTGTATAAGGGCTTACACAATACTTGTGAATGAATTGCAATACAAAAACTCACAAGAATACTCATAAGTATACATAAATCACATAACATACCAAAACAATGCTCAATATCAATGTGTAGATACTTCGCTATGTAATTTCATATTAAACGCAATACACACAGCTTATATTTATACCTAAAAATCTCAATATTCTCGTTAACCAATGTTCATATAACACTTATTATTTTTACCATTGTAAAACTAGTCGTTACCAACATTCACTACATTTTCACTAAGTGCAATCAACCTATCTCTGCATTTTTTGACTTATCCCCATATTCGATCAACCTATCTTTCTATTCGATTGACCTATGTCTTCATTTGGTCGACCAATCTTACCAAATCAGGAATGCTTTGGCCCAAACTCAGTCCCAACAATCTAGAACCAATTCCGATCACTTATTAGCCCAATTCAATATATTCTAACACAACTCAATCAATACCAAATATTTCTTAACATATTTAACATAATTTATCACATCTAAATTCATTCAACTTACCGTATTTCCTTAACACTTTAATCTAATCATCTTATACATAACCAATTCAACTTGAATCCATACAACTTCGATTCAATTCTTGTAGACCAAGACTTAATCATATAAGTCATAACAACATAATCACTTTACCAAATCAGTGATCATACTGATTTATTCACCCATTTAACACTTATACTTATCCAATAATAAACTTGCATTTATTCATCCATTAAGAGGTTTCACTCACATCAGGCACAAATAATACCTCTTAATTATGCATCCCATATGCAAATACTAAACATGTATGCAAATTCATGATTGAGCCCTTTCAACATGTGATATAACTAAAGAGAAGACTTATATAAATATTCACCCATAACAACCTATCAAAATCTATTCTTGAAATTTAATCTTCTATCTTCAATCTTCAAGATCGACTTCAATGCTTCTCGTCTTAATAACTTGGTCTTCATACCTCTCTAACATACTTCATGTATTCCATACATGTCACTTATCATCAAGGCTCAACATACATACATCCCAAGTCTTCACAATACGCTCCAAGATTTGTTTTCATTAACCCTATCTTAACAAATATAATAAACTCTACTAATATATTAGTAGAAACATTTTATCATCATCAAAACAAAGGTGGAACCACCCCTTGGTTCAACAATCTCCCCTTTTTTATGTTGACAAAATTATATGATATTAAAAGCCTATAATACCGAATTACACAACCAACCTATACATATATGCAAATCATATGCAAAAAAAATAAAAATAAAAAGTTTCTTCCCTTTTATAATATCATTCCCCTCCTTTTTATAATCATCAAAAAGTACGTAACCAATTTACCAAAAGTGTAAAGCCTAAATATCATTAAAAACTAAGTCACACATGAAAACCATAACACATTGATACCATTAAACACGAAATATACAAATGGGATACACATATCTTCTCCCTTTATATTAAAAAAAATATCTCAAGTCAAATGGCAAAATATTTCGTAGCCTAACTTTCAAATGACACTTTGGGAAAAGGGTTCTTATAAAAATATTTCCCTTTAATAAAACAAACCATGATAAACTTAAAATACCAAGTCACAAATACTCAAAGGAGAGAAAAAACCAACCAAATCTCCTTTTAAAAGGTGTTAAACACATCACCATGAAAAATTTATACCAATTTTTGTTAAAAGGTGATTAAGTAATCAAAGATCATATACTTGTTTCCAAACTTGTTGAAAAATGAGACATGTATATTCCAATTGTTAAAAATATGATACCAAATGTAAGAAAGAAAAAAATGAATACTAAATATTGAAATCACTCACAATGGAAATCAAAATTCAAAACAAGATACCATTTATTAATAAACCATTAACTACCAATTGTTGGAAAAACTCACTTGTTAATACAAATTGCAATAAAAACAATGCACACCGATAATTGATACCATAAAAAAGTATTCTAATACCAATTATTAGTATTACTTAACACAAGCATATAGCTTATAACAAATATTGCTTACTATTGTAAAAAAGAACATTCCACCTTTATACATAATCAAAAAAAAAAATCAAATTACCTTCATACACAAGATTCAAATAGTTTTAAGAGTCCAACTAAATTGCTTCAAACTCGATTTTAATCCAAAAGTGCTTCAGAAACTCAACTATTATCAAATTTCTAAAATTCAAAAAACTATAAAATTCTACGAACTCCACCTAAATTAATCAAAATCACGCAGCAGTTGTAAACGTTAGAATTGCAAGATTTAATGCCCCCTTTAAATTCTTAACATCTCAATTTTTGATAATTAAAACTTTCATAATAAGACATCAAATGCATGAAGAGAGTCAAAATGACATTAAATCCATACTTATTAGTCAAACAGTTATAACATCCCTAAAGTCATATATTATTATTTTAAAAAATCATATCAAGATACCAACATATGAAGGGAATACAGGAATATCAAACTAAAAAGCATCATACAAAAATTCAATTTCGTAACAAGATTAAAGATAAGTACTACTTCCCCATCTTTGAAAAATAATACCATGCATGAATTTATCAAAACTCAACTTTTTAAACTTTGGAAATAGATGAAGTGCCATGCTCCTTATGAATAAACTAAGATCTAAATGTCATGTCATAAATTTCCAACAATTAATCCTTTAGGGGATTTAAAAAATTTATAAAATGCATGACGTCTAGATTTAAGGGTTTTAATATATTATGAACCTTCCAAATCTTTATTAAAAAACTAGTACATGGAGGCAATTCATAAAAAATTTTAGTTAAAAATTTTTCAAAAGAAAGGAATATGCCATCGTTTATAAAACGTATAAGCTCCCCCTCAAAGAAAATAATTTCTCTTAAAAATATGTAAATGCAAACTTTAAAATACATGAGATGGATCAAAATGCCTAAGTCATGACTATGCTTGTACATGCTTACAAGTGCAAAACCAATCCATGTAATTCATAAAGTATCTATGCATCCAAGAAACACTTAACGTAATCATATTTTATCAAGTCATAGTTTGCCTAAACATGCAAGATCTAATAATATAGGAATATCATTAAAAACTATTCAACTAATTGAAAGCATACTCAATGAAATTGATGAACTTCAAATTCATATTTGTGCATTCTTAATCATGGTTTCTAATGAAAAAACATGTCAAGAGTTAGGAACTTCAATTAAGCACATAGAGATAATTAATTATGATATACAAAAATTAAACTTCCATAGAAAACAAACATCATTTATGATTGAGAGTGAGACATAATCACAGATTGGAGAATAGAAGGAGAAAGCAAGATGGATTTTGGGCAGTTTAACGTCTTGAGAGAGGTGCAAACAAAATTAAGTGAAAGAGAACAAAGTCCTCTAAGTTTACCATGCTTAATTGACTATCGGTTGACCTAACTGGCTCTATTATTGGTCGATTGACCTTAGGTCAACTGATATGCGTTTGATCGATAAGGCTTATACATTGACGAATACCAACTACTCACAATACAAATAGAATCAAGTAACAATACTCAAATACATTTTATTTTCAAAATACAATTATTCAAATAATCAGGGCACCCAATAATAATCAAGTAATATTTAAAATAAAGAGTCATGCAACTTTAAGTTCAAGTCATACCTCTCTTTTATTTTAATCATCAAATTCATGTCATGAATTTATCACTTTCTTGATTCAACAATGTTGGTGATTTCCTCTTTCTTTTAAACTCTTGGAGATACCCTTTAAAACCTATAAAAACATATTTAACAGATTTTTGGTACCTGTATCATCTTGGATCCTTGATGGTTAATTTTATACCTTTCATGATCATTCAGAAAAATATTTAAATGATCATTAGAAAGTTGTTGAAAATGCTCAAAATGACCAAAATAATTACAAACTGAAGGTGTATAGATATACATGCATTTCCATGAACATACCTTGGTCTAGATCTATTGAAACTTCTAAATGTGTCATATGAAAGATAATGAAGTCTCATATTGTTCTTATATATATTTCTAGATCTAAACATCATTTTTTGATGAAATTATTGTCTAAAATATGCATGAGACACATTTGATGGCCTTTGATGAGTATAATAAATATGTCTAGATTCATTCATGAAAATATAAGGAGCATATAAAGTAGGAGGCCTATATGTATCAGATTGATGACGTGCATTACCAAAGAAGTCATATCTATTTTTAGGCACATGCACATTCCTTCTATGTAATGGTCTTGATGCATACAAAAATGCATGATGGTTCCTTTTAGGAGAGTTAGATGATGAAGGTCTAGAAATATTTTTAATGAATGACATAGGTTCTTCTTCCTCTAAGTTCTTTTCTTTAACAAATTTAATCATACTAAAGAAAGGTCTGTTATCATTAACATATCCTAAACCATGTCTATCATTTACAGTTTTTTGACTACTTAGCATATTTTCTCATTTCTCATTCCCTTTAGTAAATTTAGCAACAAATCCTTAAGCGAATCTATTTCTAATCTAAAATATGCATTTTCTTTTACCAAATGATCATGATCAACATCACATTTTGATTCCAATTTTTTTTAAAGAACTATTTTCTTCCACCAATTTTTGCATTTCACATTTAGTTTCGTTCTTTGATTTTATCTAGTTATGAATGACATCTTCTAATTTTCATTTTCTCTCTTGTATGCATTTAATGATTTCAATGTTTTACTATGGCTAGTGTCTAAGTCCTTTCTACTTTTAAGTACAAAATGTAAATATTCTACCAATTTATCATAAGACATACCTATTTCACAATCATCATTCTTATATGAACTTGAACAAATAGATTCATCATTAAAAATATCATAAGTTTTAGAACAACTAGCTATATCATTACAAGTGTTAGTGCTAGTACATACCTCTTCTTACTACACGAAGCTTTTGTTGAGTTCTTCTTTAGGATTCTCCATCCTTGTTTCTTCTTTAGTAGATCCAAGCACCTCCTCATGATTTATACCTTGGTACAAATTTTCTAATCTACATCATATGACATTAGTGGAGGTACACATTGAAACTTTATCAAGAATACACAACTCATGTAAGTAGTATTCAATCTCTATGTATAGAAACTTCACTATGTTTTTCATGTTAAATGTAACACATATAACTCATATTTACACCTAAAAACCTTAGTATTCTCGTTAACCAACGTTCATATAACATTTATTATTTTTACCATTGCAAAACTAGCCATTGCCTAATATTCATTGCTTTTTCAATGAGTTTGATCGATCTATCTCTCCATTCAGTCGACCTATCTACCCATTCGGATGACATGCTTTAGCCTAAACTTGGTCTAATCATTCCAAAACTAATTCAATTCATTTCTTAACTCAATATCCTACATAACCCAATCAATACCAAATATTTCTAAACACATTTAACATAATTTAACATAACTAAATTCATTTAACTTACCATATTTCCTTAAAATTTTAATCTAATCATCTTATGCATAACCAATTCAACTTGAATCTATACAACTCTAATTCGATTCATACAAACCAAGACTTATTCATATAATTCATAACAACATAACTACTTTACTAAATCATTGATCATACCAATTTATTCACCCATTTAACACTTATACTCATGCAATACTAAACTTGTATTTATTCATCCACGAAGAGGTTTCAAATACATTAAGTACAAATAACACCTCTTGATTATACATCCTATATGTAAATGGTAACCATGAATGAAAATGCATGATTGAGCCCTTTCAACTTGTGGTAAGAGCAAAGAGAAGACTTACATAAATATTCACTCATAACAACCTATCAAAATATATTCTTGAACATGAACTTATATCTTCAATCTTCAAGATCGACTTCAATGCTTCTCGTCTTGACAACTTAGTCTTCATACTTCATGTATTCTATATACGTCACTTATCATCAATGCTCAACATACATATACTCCAAGTCTTCACTATACGCTCTAAAACTTGTTTTCATTAACCCTATCTTAATAAACACAACAAACTCTACTACTACTTTAGTAGAAACATTTTTTCATCATCAAAATAAAAGTGGAATCACCCCCTGGTTCAACAATAATACGAGTGCAATTTACTAAATAAAGAATCCCATTAAACAATATAAGATAAAGCATAAAAAAGACTAGGTATAATTTCATAATCATGTTCAAAATAGAGATGTTGAGCTTGAATTATTGATACCATGCATCAATTAGCTGACATTTTCACCAAACCAATGTGTGAGGATAGATTTTTCATGATTACGAGAGAGTTAGGCATAATAGATGGTAGTTCTTTATGATTTTAAAATGCTTGTTTCAAGTTTATGATATTTTCGTCTTTTATATATTAAAGTTTATAATATGTGTTGATTTTATCTATGTTTGTGGCATGTTTATATGTTCATTTTTATCTTTTTGACCTTTTTGATGATTCCAAAAAGGGGGAGAGTTAAGTTTGATATTATGTTTTATTAGGGAAAATAATAGAAATTTTTAAAATTTTATTATAAATGTATGAATTTAGGATGAGTTTATTTTTATCAAACTTAGGGGGACTTAGTAAGTTCTAAACTTATCAAAATGTGTTGAATCTTTTTTTTGAAACTTGTTTCATAATTATGATAAATTTAGGGGGAGTAAGGCATTTTTTAAAAAAAATTATACTTATTATTGTACTTTTGTGTGAAATATTGAAGTTTTAGAATGACTTTTGTAATTGTATTTACAAATTTGATTATGTAATGAATTAATTATATTACTTGTGGTATTATGTGTAGGATTACCCGAGGACTATGTGATATTAATTGTTCTTGGAATGATTTGTGAACATTTATAGTTTTGTACTTTATAATATCAAATAATTTTATCATCATCAAAATGGGAACATTTTTCAACCAAAAGAAGTTGACATTATTTTTATGATGACAAAACAATATTTAGACTAATATTTTTGTTAGATTTTAAGTGTTTGAAAGATAGAGGCTAAAGTTGAAGTAAGAAATAATTTGTTTATGGAGTATCAATGTGGAGTTAATGACGAAGTGATGAAGATTAAAATGTTTGGAAGATCAAGATAGAATTCTTATAGGTTTATACGTGTCATTTTTTTCTAAGTCTTAGTTAATTCATTTTCATGATTCAAAAGGCTCACTCATACATGGTCACATACATGAATTAGAATATGCATGTAAGACGCATAATCAAGAGGAATCTATGTGGAAAATTCTTTAAATCCTTTTGGTGAGTTAAAAATGTTTTGTGGAATTTTTTCAATGTGTGTGTGAGTTAAGAAGATATTTTATAATGTTGGAATAGTTTTTAGGTCATTTGGAAATGTTTTGGTCAAATTGTGTGTTTTTGTTGATACACAATGATAGTTCACTAAGAGATTAAGGGCAGTATTTTGATACCCACATTAAAGTGGGACGTAATGGCAGTACATTAACAAAATCGTTATTGCTTAATCTTAACTATCTTTGATATCTATATTTTGCAATCTAGTGGCTATTTCTCAACTAGAAAATACTTTTAATGTATTATAACATTTCACAATAGTAACCAATGACTAGTTTGAGATTTTACAGTTTGAGATTCTACACTTATAAATAAGTGTTTTTGCATTGGTTTTAGGAATTCAAGTGTAGAGAAATCAATTGTACAAGTTTTTTTAAGAATTAAAAGCCTTTTTATTGAGAAATTCTGGTTGAGTTTAAGTTGGATTGAGTGATTGTTGTAGAATATTTTTCATGCATTTTAAATATTTTGTAAACCTTTTGATACATTGTTTTGAACTTACGTGAGATTCTTTGTAAATGTATTTTTAAGAGGTAGAAGAATTGTGAGAAATTGAGGAGATTATTATTAAGCCTTGGAAAAGGACTATAAAGGTTATCTTTGACCCTTAGAAAATGATTGTATTGCTAACTTTATATTTATGATTGGTTATAGTGAAAATTCTCAATAAGATTCATTGGGAAATAAAAGTAGGACAAAGTGAAAATTTCTAAACTACTATAAATTGTTTGTGTTCCTTCTTCCATATACTTTTGCATTTTAATTATTTAATTTACAAGTTTTTTTATTACAATTTTAAAATGTTTTAATCATATTATTAAGTTTTCTATTTTACTCTTACAATTATTGAATTGTTTGCATTCAAATAAGTGTTTGAAATTTTTTTTGGTAAACTCAGGATTGCTCAAAAAAATTTTAAAACTCCTAATTCACCCACTCATAGGTGCCAAATAGGATTATCAATAACTCTTAAAGTGATTCATAAGTATCCTTTTCATTGGTATACCTATTTGGGGCTCTAACTATGTGCTTGTTAAAGAATGAGTTAGCATCTTATAGTAAGTAACTTGGTTAAAAGAATATACTAAAGCCATAGCAAAAGCAAGTCTCTATAGGGAAATTGTCACTAGTTACTGAACGAAAATTAGGTGATTTATCGATGACTAAGATGAATCTTAGGTGAAACTAAATGGAGGAAGAATTTGTAGATGAGTTGTGATTAAGGGTGTTGTCATTTTATAGAACAAGCATGATAACTTTATACCTTATACTAAAAAAATTAGTTGCTTAGCCCAGTGTAACAATTGGCTCTTTTTAATTCAACCTATGGTTGCCTTTCTATTCCTTAGCTTCCTCTATTCTAATATGGATTATGAATTTTTTATTTAAGGTATTACCATGTGATGTTGTGTGATTATAATGGTATGTTTATAGGATTATCAAAAATAATAATTAAAAGCATAATTCTTAACACTTATGTTATCATGATTCAATAATATAATTCCATTTTCCACTTTTAGATAGAAAAAAAAACTCTATCATTTAGAAATATTTTAATGTATTTTTTAATCATTTCCTATAATTGATGTTTGTTTTACATATATACAATCTATAAATTTGGATAGCCATTGAAATAATGCCCGAAATTTCCTTGTAACGAATATATTATAGATCTTATGATTTGATTTGAAAAGTTTATATGATATTAGCATATTAACTACAGATTTTGACCGATTTAAAAGTTAATAAGAAGGAATAGTTGCAATTAAATTCATAATTTAATAATAAGGCAAAGAAACATGTTTTCTTTTATCATTTCATTTTTGTATATAATTTTATCTTAGTAAAATCATTTAATACCTATACTTCATCTTAATGTTTTTGTCTATGAAAAAATTCCAAATATCTATGTTGGCTCCTGAATGACACACGAGATTGAGGAAAGAATTGTGTGTATTTACTCAAGAGGAGGGATGAATTTAGTGTTTTAAAATTTTTTAAGCTAACCTCCTAAACTGATATATATATATAGATATATATTAAATCCCTTAAACCCACTTTAACCTAGATGTTATGATGATGTTTATGCCAAATGCTTACAAAATGAATATAAGGCAAGTACATAACTAATAACATTGAGTGATAGAGTGATAAGGATACACAAGCAATTTTTATAAGGGTTAGACAATAGTCTTAGTTGCTTACGTTCGCTCTCCAACAATATTGTTAGATATTTCACTATCAATCAAAACAAGTTTATAAATCTTCTTTAGGTGAAGAGGAAACCTTTACAAACCTAATATTTCTTTGGTAAAAGTGAAGAACAACCTTGTATCAAATCTTCTTAAGTGAATCCCAATCCCAACAAATCAAAAAGCCACTTTACAAAAGTAATTACACCATAAAGGGTGTTTCATTTGAAAATATAATATCTCTAGGGCTTATAAGCTAATTATGATTAATGATATGAGTCTCCTTAAGTCTTTCTCTACTTCTTTTGTTTGTTTAATTGAAACTAGAATTAAGTCTCTTACTCGTTTAGATAGAACTTGTGGCTTTTTATTTAATCACGAAAGTAGTATTATCAATTTATCATGAAGTAACAATGGTAGGCTTATGATAACTTGGAACCTTGAGTCCTTTTCTTATTCTCCTCTTGTTACCAATGATCAACTTATTCATCTAGAAGTTACTCCTCTAAACCTTAACTTTTCCTTTTGTGTTTCTTGTGTCAATTGTTTAAATAGCCATAATTATAGGAAGCACCTTTGGAATACTCTTAAAAGTCTCTAGTAGAGTAGGTAGTAAACCTTGGCTTATAACAGGTGTCTTCAATTCTCTTCTCTACGCTCATAAAGCTTCTCATGTTTGTAGTTCTTCCCTTAATAGTATGAGAGATTTTTAGGAGTGTTAAAAAGCTTGTACCCTTTTCGATTTAAATACTAGTAGACCAATTTTTACTTGGTCTAATAAATAAAGGAGTAACCTTTTTGTTGTTAGAAAAATAGATAAAGCTTTAGTTAAATCCAATTGGATTTCTGCATTCGATAGTTCCTTTAATTGAATTGAGAATCATAATATCTCTAATCATTCTCCTATTTTGGTTAAGCTTATGATTCCTAAATGTCACAGAGCTTCTCCTTTTAGATTTTCAAATTTCTTAACTTCCCATCCTAAATTTTTTTAGACAATTGAAAAAGCTTGATCTATTACTATTTCTAAAACTCCAATGTATTGTGTTCTTATTAAAATTAAAAAGGTTAAAAAAACTCTCAAAAGCATAAATACTAAATAGATAGGTGATATTAATGATAGGGTTGATCTTAATCAAGCCTATCTTAATAACATCCAAATGAGAATTAATCCAAATTATAGCACTCTTCTTGAGTAGCAGAAAGAGGCCATCTAGAATTTGCTCAAATCTTTAGAGGACCAAGAAAGTTTTTATAAGCAATCTTCTCATATTAAATGGTTGACAGAGGGTGATGGAAATACGAAATTCTTACGTAATTATGTTATAACGAATAGGAATATAAATAATATTTATTCTCTTATTGATGATAACGGTGATAAGAGATTCACTTTTGATAAGATCCAAAATCAATTTCTTACCTCTTTCAAGAGTACTATGGGAAAAAGTATAGATCTTCCTCCTTTTCCTTTACAAATTAGCTCCTTCTTTCCTTCCAAAATATTTTACTCTTTGGCTAGCTCTTTAACTGCTTCTATTATTGCCTAAGAAATTAGGGATGTCTTAAACACTTTCAATCCTAGTAAGACTCCTGGTCATGATGATTTCAATGCATTTTAAAGCATTTTTGGAATATTTTAGGGCATGATATTGCTCTTGCTATCCAAGATTTTTTTCAATATGAAAAATTTCTTAAAGAAATTTATTCTAATTTATTTCCCTCAAATGTGTTAACCCTTCTTGTGTTACTTATTACATACCTATGTCTTGGTTAAACATGATTTATAAGGTTATCTAAAAAGTTTTAGCTAATAAACTTAGAGATATTCTTCCATTCATCATCAGTTATAACCAATCATATTTTATTAAGGGTATTCGAATAAATTATAGCATTATATTTGTATAAGAGATTTTTAAAAATTACCATATGAATAATGAACATAAATGTTGTGCTTTTAAAATTTATCTTAGAAAATCTTGTAACTATATTCATTGGGACACTATGTTTGATGTTTTGTTATCCTTTTGGTCTTACATTAATTAGGTTAAGGAATGTACTACTCCTCCCTCCTATTCTATTTTAGTACATGGTACTCCTTCCAAATTCTTTAAAGGGCAATTTGGTTTGAGACAAGGTGATTTTGTATCTTCCTATTTATTCATTATTTGCAGGGAAGCTTTATATAGGATTTTAGATTCCAACATTGCTCAAAATGATAATTTTAAATTTCATTAGTGGTGCTTTAAACTTAAATTATCTCCTTTTTTTTGTGGATGATATTTTATTATGTCATACTGATAATGAGTCAATGAAAATGATGTTTGATGGTATGAACCTGTTCTCTAATCTTTTTAGTCTTGAGATGAATTTATCTAAGAGTTAGTTCTTTCTATCTAAAGATTTGACTAACCTTGATTAAAATATCATAAATCTCAATGGCATTAGACTCGGTCAACTTCTTATTAAGTATCTCAGTCTTCCTTTACTGTCTGGAAGATTTTCTAAAAAGGACTATCTTCCTCAATTGGATAAAATAGATGCTAGGGTGAAGAAGTGGACTAATAGGTCCTTTTCTTATTCTAAGAGACTTCAGCTGGTAATTTTAGCCTTATCCACTTTTCAATTCTATTGGTCTACCCATTATATCCTCCCTTCTTCTATTATCAAAGACATAGAAACCAAATTGCACTAGTATGAAGTAACTACATCTAATCATTTAGATAAAGTTTGGTGGAGTCATCTTTATAGATAAAAAAGGCGTGTTAGGAATAAAATATTTTAAAACTTAGAATAAAGTACTTTGAAGAGAGTCTAGATTTTGTTTAATGGTACTGAGGCTTTGTGAGTTAAGTGAATTCACTCTATTATCATTAGAAGGAAAAAAAATTTAGATTATTATAATTAGAAGTGACAACTCCTAGAGTTGGAGGAAATTATTACAGGTTAGGGACCTTATTAGGAACCAATTCAGAATTAATATTGAAAATAGGGTTTCTTTTTTTTTGTGGTAGGAAACTTGGCATCCTTGAGCCATCCTTATGGATTTTACAACCCCTTGATTAATAAATGGATATGATCTTTCTAACGGTGCAAAAGTATCTAAAATTATTAAAGATAGTAACTGGAGTTGGAGCTCATTAACTAATGAGACTATCCAGAATCTTGATTCTAAATCAATGTTTTACCTACCTAATACCTCTCATAATGACAAGCTAGAATGGTTGGCAAGCCCTTTAAAGATCTACACAAAGCCTCAACTTATAAATGTTTAAGGCCTCCTCTCCCTCCTATACCTTGGTATAACCTAGTTGGGAATAAGAAAGCTAGTCTGAGACAATTTTAGTCTTTAGTTAGTTTTTCTTAACAAACTGCAAACTACAGATAAATTATCATTCTTCCATTTTCCTAATTTTTGTTCACTATACTTATCGGGCAATGGAAGTTTAAATCATTTATTTTTTAAATGCATATAATAAAAAATGGTATGGTTGTCTATCCTTAACCATTTCTAGATTATCCTTACTACTCTGTTCACCCTTCCATCCATCCTACACTTGTTTTAGAACCCTATCCTTTATAGAACCATTGATGTTGATCTTTTTAAATGTATTTTCTCAATATGTGTTTATGCCTTTTAGTATGAACAAAATAACTGAACTTTCAAAGATCTTTCATTGATGCTCAAAGCATTTATACTAGGGTGATCACTCAAACTACTGCAATTCTCAATTTAGTCATTGATGAGAGGAAGTAGTATAGTTCTAGCTTTATTTTATTCTAACTTGTTTTTGCAGGTATACTTACAAGAGTAGGCGTTGTTGACTTTTTTTTCTTAAAATAAGGGAAACAACCTTTGTTCCAAGACAAACAAGAAATGAACAACCTTCAACCACATCTAGAGCTCACCACAATGGATTCAATAAAGCCCCTATTGAAACTAAAAAAACATTTCAAACCAATCAAATAACTTATTAGTCAATCACTAGAAGAAAGATGAAGTCACCGATAGAGCAGATTAAGTTAAACTAGAAGGAATATTTTGTTACTTATTTTAACAAGAAATGGAAGATAGCTTAGAGGATAAAACTTGATAGAAGTCAGGTTTAAATAGACTCCATTGCCTCCCTTCCAACCCTATTTAATAGTTTTGGATTAAGAAGATTAAAGATCTTAGTTGATAGAAACATGCTTCACTGGGTAGGTCTGTTAAATCTGAAGGAGACAACACAATATTCTCCTTCAACTAAAATTTCTTTTTAAAATTTTTTTTTGAAGAAATTGAAAAACTTATCAACTTCACCAAAAGGAAAAGGGCTAAATATACAAGAATTTCTCATGAAAGAAAACTTAAAGATATGGTTCAAAATTTTCACTTCAAGGCCCTATACGCATCAAACAAGAAGCAATTTCTCTTTAGGCCATACAACGTCCTACTATCTATCTTGCTAGTTATTTGTATTTAGTTTGGTTGATGAACTTGTGATTACTCTATCAAATTTTTTCTATTTTTTTCAATAGTTTTTAGTTTCCTCCTTTTCAGGAGGTAATGGCAATTTTCCAGGTTGTTTTCTTATGAGAAGGGATATACCAAGCCAAACAAGGCTTTTTTTTGTAGTTTTGTACAAAATTTCTCTTTTGATGAATCTAATATTGATTTATGAAAAAAAAAAAATTGAATGTTGTGTAAATATACCAATAATAAAATTATATTATACTGAGAAACCAAAAATCAATTTCTTGCACAAAAACAAAAAAAACACATAAAAAACTTTGCAGTGAACTTAAAGAATACTTTTCAATTTTTCAATGCTCAAAACTTTTTTAAGAACTCATAAAGATTATTTTTAAAACCCTTATAACCCCTATTTATAGTGTTGCCAGACTTAAAATTTCTTTATTTTATCAAACTAGTCGTTACTCATTCTATATAAGCCATTATTTTTTAAAAACTAGCTATCACTCATTTGATAGTGCATATAACGACAGTGCATAATGGTATCGTTACGCTCCATTGTTATGTTTTTATATAAACCTCGTGCTACAATGGCACTTGGCACCATTCAATCCACTACTATATAGTACTGATCATCTTCTGGATAAATAGTTTCATTGCAATGCCCCCTTACAATGTTGCCATTAACCGTCATTATAGAGTACCATTGAGGTCATTGTGCAAGTCTTCAAGAATTAACCAAAATAATCCTAAATACTTCCAAATACTCAAATGTTGAATCATTTAAGTTCCAGAAGTTCTTATAAGTAATTTTGTAATCAAGACTTGTCATTTGAAATAAAAATCTTAAATTGTCTTGATCTATTAAATTTTAAGTTTACTTTCAAAATTTTTTAATTCAAACTTAATTTCAACCAAAATTTTGATCAAACTTAGGCATCTATTTTACTTAAAAAACTATATGTTTCAAATCATCCTAGAAATTGTCTTAAATACCAAGACATGTCAATTGAATTCAAACATAAATTTTATCTTGTAGAGTGAAAATTTAATGCATTTTTAAAAACTATATACAACATGAATGCAATTGAATAATAAGAATATTGAACCTTCAAATGAAATTTACATTCAAGTTAAAACTACCCACATGGGTTCTAAAGTGTTTGATCTCACATTTTCCTTAATTCTAGTCCTCAATTCCAAACTTTTCACTTTGAACCATGCATAAATGAACCTATCTTTAGAACTTTGCACCATAAATCAAATTATAGTATCGTTGATGTTTTGGTATTATGAAAAACAAGATCAGGACCTCCCTTGGTTCTACAGTCTCTCATTTTTAATGATGACACAACATGTGATATTAGGAAGTGATATCACATTGAAAAATGAATATATTCAATCAAATGCTCATCATTGTCCTTAAATCAAAACACCAAATTTATTCATCATATAAATCACACCTCTTTAATTCATGCATTAACAACTGACACTCTTTCTACATAAATACATCATTTATATTGGAGATAAAAAAAGCATTAAAGTGTTCAAAATCACAAGGATACTTTGAAATAACAATTCATAAGCATAAATATCATTAAAAAATAAAATAGCTAAACCTTTTCCCCTTTTGAAATTATAAAAAAAGATTGAAATGATATCATATGTCAATTATTACCAAAATTTTAACTTCATATAAAGATTTAATAAGATCAATTATTAGTAAATAATTTTCATAAATTCCAATAAGCAAACAAAAATTTCACAAAATATTTAAAATGAATTACCATAAATCATGATTCTTCCCTAATTCTACAAAACCTAACTTTGTTCATTAGTTTAATGAAAATATTAGCCAATTTGTGTTTTATATCAATAAATTTCAATTTAGTGTCACCATTTTGCATATGATCTACAATGAAGTGCTACCTTATCTCAATAAATTTAGTTTTAGAATGTTAAATTAGATTCTTGGTTAGGCCATATAGCACTAGTACTATTACACCTAATAAGGGTCTTATTAATTTCATGCCATAATCTATAGACTTTTACCTAAGCCAAAGCATTGGTTCGTAATAACTGCTAGTCTCTGTGAACTCTACTTCTATAGTTGACAACTAAATTTGAATTTTTGCACAAATGCATTTCTTAAAAATTGGTAAGTATTAGGTGTGCTCTTTTTATATAAAAGGCTACTAGCATAATCTATATTAGAATAGTGAACTAATTTTATAGATGCAATCATAAAATACCATAGTATTAAAGATTTAGTTCTACACAGATACCTTAATATGCACATAATTGCTAAAAAATGAGACTTTCTAGGACTTGATTGAAATATAGTACATAAAAATACACTAAATATTATATCGGGTCTACTTGTAGTAAGGAAAAGAAAATTACCTATCATGTCTCTATACGACTTAGAATATATGGGTTTTCCTTCTTCGTCTTTGTTTAACTTATTTAGGATACTTAAAGGTGTTTATAATGGCTTAGCTTAGTACCTTTAAACCTTTTAAGTAATTTTTTAGTATACCTTGCCTAATTTATGAAAATTTCGTTCTTCATTTGTATAATTTGCAAATCAAGAAAGAAATTCAGCTCTCCCATCATACTCATTTCAAATTATTTTCTCATACACCTGTAAAAGTCCTTAGGAAAGCTTTTATTAAATGGTATGAAAAATGATATCTTTAACATATATTTGAACAATTGAAATACAATCATTATATTTCTTAATGAAGAAAGTTTCATTTACGTTTCCCTTAAAAAAATCTTTTTATAAGAGAAGTGAACTCAACCTTTCTTACCAAGCGCTAAGATCATGTTTCAAACCATATAAGGCTTTTAAAAGTTTATATACATGGTTTGTTACATCATTGTTTTTAAAATAGAAGGGGTAGGTGGATTAATCTACATAAACTTATTCTTAAATAAATTTATTTAAAAGAATACTCTTCACATCCCTTTAAAAAAGCCTAAAACCCATGTAAGATATAAATCTAAATAAGAGCATAATTATATCTAATCTAATTGTAGGAGTAAAAGACTCTTTATAATATATTCCTTCTTCTTAATTGTACTCTTTTGCTACTAACCTAGCCTTATTTCTTATAATGTTTTCTAATTTATCATTACACCCACATTTAGTATATACGATTGGATTATCTTTAGGCCTAGGTATTAATGTCCATTATTCCTCTCAAATTGGTTTAATTTCTAATTTATGGCTAAAACATAACTTTCATCACTATATGCATATCAATAGTCTTAGGTTCTATATGGGTGATAAATTTATTATTAGATAATTTCTCTTAAAGAAGATATAGTAGGTACTCCCCTTTGCAAATCACCTATGATTTGGTTTGAAGGGTGGCCTTTCTTATACCTTTAACCTCTAAGTAATTCATCATTTTTCTTATTACCCTCACTTAGTTCAACAATAGGTTCACTAGGGGCATGTTGCATAACTTGAACATCCTCATTTTCTTCTTCTAGTCCTAATTTTTCAAAATATTTTGATAAGACTATATCTACGTCTCCAAGGTTCTTTTTCTTATAATGGGGTTTAGCTCATTATAAACAACATGCAGAGACTCTTCAATCATCAAGGTCCTCTTGTTAAACACCCTAAGTTGAACCAAGGGAGGTTCCATTTAATGATTTTGATGATGAAAAAACAAATTTGATACTCATGATTTACTTTATTTGTGTTTTTTGAAATATAGGAATTTGGATTATATGGATGGCTACATCTTAAAGATTAAAGAAGATACATTTAAATGAAAGTGGAGCCCAAAGAGGAAGTTATATCCCAAAGAAAATGGTAATGCATAAGTAATCATTGAAGTAAACATCAAGTGATGGATAAAGATTAAGACTAAGAAGAAGACAAAATAAGTTTAGGTTTATTCTTTTGGTTGTAAGTATTATCTTGATCTTTTCAATGCTTGAAGGCTTAGGAGTTTATATATGTGAATTATGTTATGCTGAATGTGCACAATGATCTTCATTTAAGATTTTTGTATAGCATATTTTCATATGTATTTACATATTAGGATTTTGTTTCCCTAAAAGAGTTTCATAATCAAAAGGTTTTGTAAAGATGTTAAAGAAAACCCTCTTGATAACTCAAAATATTTTGGTGAAGTTTTTGAATGTGTTGGAGTCAAATTTTTGTTAACAAAAATGGTTTAAAAATTTTTGAAAAGTTATGCAAATTTTTGAAAATTTTTTGAATTGCTTATGCTTTAATAAAGTGCATAAACTTTTATAAGCCAAGACCTATTTTTTGTTTGAGTTCAATTAAAAAATCTTGGTCTCCAAAATAACTTTAAGGATGTTTTAAAACTCGTGTGAATCGGTTTTAAAGTAAAAGGAATACTTTTTTTGAAAAATTAAAATAACGAATTAATTACTTAAAATGGAGTTTCAAGTTGGGTTGCATCATACATATAAGGCATATTTCAACATATTCTTGCTTCATTTCTTTCATATTATATGATATAATGTAATTCATGAATCTGTCTCATTTGAATCTTATGAAGCCTAAGTACATGTCATGTATTAGTATTTAAGATATACCCATTTCAAATTCATTTAGAGGTGTAATCTAGCCATTTGATTCCTTGATTTACAAGCTTATTCAATTTTCATTCGGTAAGTACCAATTTAACCTACTTGCATTACGTGTGAATACCAAAAGTAACCCCCTGTTTGGAACAAATAAATGTGGAATGTGGAATTCGTTTGCAAATGAATGCCACATAAAATTTATTTGCAAATGAATTCTCTTGTTTAGATAATACTCATTTAAAACATGAAATGAATTCCAATAAAATTTATTTGCAAATAAATTATCTTGTTTGGATAGTGCTCATTTAAAATATGGAATTCAATTAAATTCCTCATAATCATGTTTGGAATAAATCTAGAATTAAAAAATCATTTGCATCTATTTCCTAATATGCCTTTAACATAATATATTTATAAAATTAAATAATGATATCAATACATTCTTAATTTTTTAAATATTTATATTAAAATATTTTTAAAAAATTAGAAAAAAATTTTAAAAAAGGAAAATTAGTTTAAAAAAATATTGCTTATGTTAAATATTATGAAACATATTTTTTAATCTCAAATACCTACAAAACACTTAATTTTAGCAAATAAACATATTTTTATAATGAAAAAAGTAAAAAAGAAGAAGAAGAAGAAGAAGAAATCGAGTAATGGTAGAATTAAATTAAAAAATACCTTTGAAACATGCTTGCAAATATGTTTTAAATATTTGGTTAGTGGTTTTAATGCTTGCAAAAACAAAATAAACTGTAAAAAAATTACAAGAAAATGTGTTTAATATAGAGCTGTTAATGTCATCCGCATTAATACAAATTATCAATTTTTTACAAAACCTAATCTAAAAAGAAATATGTCCACGTGAAAGTTATATTGAAACAAAGCAAAAAAAAAATGTCCACGTGAAATATCATTACAAAAATTGTATGGAAATAATGCAAAAAAAAAACGAAAGAAGCAAAGTGGTGTTTAAATTGATGACACTTTGCTTATTAGTTATTATACAATATATAACAATATTATATTATATTAATATTACAATATAATTGTAAGATTATAATATAATATAATTATAATATATAATATAATATTATAGTTATAATTATACAAATAATTATATAACTATAATATTACATAATAATATAATATAACT
>JAOXYD010198758.1:0-22553 GCA_028565735.1 Pinacopodium congolense | reverse complement strand
ATATAAAAGAGATAAGGAAGAAAAAGAACACCAAGATTTATAGAGGTTCTCCTATCCCAAAGATAGACTACATCCTCTCTCCAACTACTTGTTAAAAATTCACTAACAGCTAATCTTACTTTAATTGAGGGAAGAGAAACCCTTACAATAATCTTGGTTAAAGGCCAAGAGGAACCTTTACAACAATCTTGATTCAAGGTCAAAAAGAACCTTTAAAACAATCTTGATTCAAGGCCAAGAGGAACCTATACCAATCTTGTTCTAGGTCAAGAGTAACCTATCAATCTTACATTTCACAAAGAGGCTGAAGAGTAACCCTTACAACAATATTTTTATGGCAAAGAGGAGCCTTTCTAACACAACAAAAGTTTATGATTTTTGTCCAACAAGGATAGCCCCTAATCCAAGCTCCCTTGAGCTTTAAACCAAGCTTATGAAGATCTTGATCAAAATCAACACAAGTCAAAGGCTCAAATGCAACAAATACAATATGAAATGTCAATGCACAATTAAGGCCTAATCCAATACAATTCACATACAAAGATTAATTCAATCCAAATATTCTTTTATCTTAGGTGAAGAGCAATCTATAAAATCTATTTTAAAGTCAAACAGTAGCCTATACCACAATTAATAAGCAAGACAAATCAATTCCCCTAATTTGTGTAACTAAGCACACCTTTTATGGTGTTTCACTAGTGCTCATGCAATACAACTCAATTCTGAAATTTCTAGATGCAAATAAAAATTATAACCAGCCTCCTAGCACTTTAATAAATCATAAAAAATTTAATTCAATTAACAAAATTTTGATTAAACTATCAAATAATCAAATTAAGCATTCAAACATGAAATTTGTCTAAAATATACAGTCTAAAAAACTCAGCCTATAAACACATAAATTTAATCACTCAAATGATACAAATTAAATGCAATAAACCTGCTGCAACATCAATCTATATGTTAACAATAAATCACAGTAGCAAACACAATTATAGCACATCAAACAGTTGATATAAATCAAGAGAAAATCTAGAATGCTCAAACTTGGATAGTTTTGAGCAACTTGCACAAATCATGCTCAACAAAACAATATAACCACTCAAAAATTAAATAAAAATAGTAGCAAACTCCTAAAACTTAAGCAAATTGAAAACATCAAATTTTCACACCCAAAAATGAAAATAATCACAAAATCAAAATTAAAAAAGAAGCTATAGAGAAAAAACTATAGTTTTAGTGTTCTGCATTCTTGAAGCTCAAAAAAATGATTTGAGTGCTTAAAAATTTAAGTAAAAGATCATATGCACTCTTGAGACCTTAATCAAAATGTGTATAATAATTTTGAATCAATAAAAATGGTTTTGCTGGCTCAAAGTTGAAGAATACAAAAGTTGAAAAAAGTTCAACAAAAAAAGAGACAGTTTTGGTATGTTGACCTTTGAAGGCTCAAAACTAACGAAATAATGAATCAAAAAATCAACTAAAAGCTTTTTGAGATTCATCTATACCTAAAATAACTAAAAACACAAATTTTTCTATACAACAAATGAATTTAAAATAGCAAAATCTTGATTGAAATAAAGTTATACAGAAAAAGAGGAAAGCTTGAATATTTGAATGATTGATCTTTGTAAATCATTTTTCAAAGTTCTAAACTTGTTAAAGTGTTTAGGAATGATATATATAGTGTTGGGAAAAGTTTGGAGTCATTATAAATAAGAAATAACCGTTAGAATGAGGAATAAATACAAAAATATGAAAGAGAAAACTAGTCGTTAGAGTCTGAACATTCAACGGCATCCTCTAGGTTTATCAACGACACCGTTATGTGAAAAATAGTATGCCATTGATTGCTTCTAGAAATGGGCATATAATGGTGACGTTGGAGCTCATCGTTTAAGGATAAACACCCCATCGTTATACGTCAAGAAAACATGAAAAATACTTAAAACTAACTCCAAAACTTTCCAAACAAAATCTAAACATTAGACAACACTTCAAGCAAGTTTTAAAGTATAATTCAAGGCTATTTAAATCATCAAAACATTTTAATCAATTCAAAACCATAAGAATTTCCTTTATTATGAGAACTTTTCATTTTAACCAACTTTAAAACCTTTTCAAGCATTTCATAAACCATCTATAAACCAAAATTCATAACACACTTATGACATAAGACAATTCAAACACCCTTAAATAAGTTCAATCAACAATTAAATTCATTTAAAATCATCAAGAAGCATACACTAAAACAATTCATCACATTACTTCTTGATTATGCAACATATAGCCTAAATGTTATTCTAATTCAATTCCTAATATGCCAAAGCTATAATCAAATTAATTTAATCACTAAAACCACAATTAAAAACTTATATGCTTATATGCAAATATGATCATGCAAATGTGAGAGCCCTTTCCAAGCATTGATTAAAATCAAAAAGACTTACAACTTAAGACCTTTGCTAAGACTAACTAAACTTGATCTTCTTTCTTTTTAACTTTAAACTTGATCATCACTTGATCTATCATCACTTAAGCTTTATCATTTGATCCTTAATATCCAAGCTCTTGATCATCTAATGCTTAAGCTCTTTTACCTTCGGCTCCACAAATATATGATATTACACTTTAAGCATTTACTTATCTTAAAAACATTTCAAAAACTCAAAATTAGTAGGAATGATGTTGTGTCATCATCAAATCACATGATTAGAACCACCTTAGTTCAATAAAAATGAAATAAAATTCTAGTATACTCTTAAGAAACTAGGAAAAATGTGTATGATAATTTTGAAGAAATAAAAAATGATTTGGGTCCTGAAAAATGAGATTGAATGATGATAATTCAATTGTGGACAAATTTGAGGTATGTCAACAAAAGGGCTTAAACTAAAGGAATTTTAATCCTAAAATTGAAAAAAAAAATGGCTAAAGCAATTCTTAACTATCCAAACATTGAATAAGACTTCAAATAAGATTTAAAAAATAATTTTAGACCATATAAATAATTAAAATGATTCAATGACTATGTTATAAAACTTTATACCACTTTTAAAAATTATGTACAATGTATGATCAAAATGGAGCCTCTAAGTCAATTGTACAATAAGTAAAACTTACAATTGAATGCAAGACACCTTAAATAAGGTCATGTTATTTTTATATGTTTTGTTCTTCCGTTATTTTCATCTTAGCCTTTCAAACTTCATACAAAAATATGAATGAAGTCAAATAAAATAATATATAAAAATATAACAAAACTCATTCCTATAAAAAATGTTGATTTTATGATTTTACAATCGATTTTAAAAATACATAATGTTATATCATGTGAATTTTCATTTAACCCAACGGATCAATCCGCGTTGACCCGACCTGAATTTGACTAAACTCGAACTCCACCTTACTTGAAATTGATCCGACCTGAAATTGACTTAAAGCCAAATTAACTCGACCTAAACCCGAAAGCCTTTTAACCCAAAATGCTCCAAACCCAAAATAACCTGACCTGAACCCCAATTGGTTTGACCTGATTAAACCTGAATTGAATTGACCTGACTTACCCGATTGACATCTCTCATTATATTGTATTTATACAGTAGAATTTGTTTGCATTACGCTTGAAGCTAATAAAGACAGTGAATTCAATTGAGCTACAACTATTTATCCTTTGCCAAAATCTTTATGCCATTTTTAGTGTTATGATGTACATATATAGTAAAATTTTTATGCACTACACTTGGAGCTGAAAACCCTAAAGTAGAATCCTTATTGCATGTTACTATTAGCTGCTCCTTAATATTGCTCATGATCTCATCCAATAGTTACTACCATGGTCTCTGTTTATCTTGATGTATTCTCAAATTCCTCTTTATAAAAACAAAATATATAGTTGTTTATAATGTTATTCTAAAGTTAATAAAATTTGTTTTGGATCTCTATCTTAAATTGAATAACTATACAATTATTTCTATCCAATTTTTCTTCAAACAAGAGATATCATGAATTGCTTGTTTCCTTTCCAAATGTATTTTGTATATTCATAATTGAAGAACAGAAATTAGATTCTCTATTGCATAAAGGACATGGAGGAAACATTAATAGAACCATAAAACTTTGTCTTTGGTAAATAGTTTCCCTTTAGTTCTAATCCATATAATAAAAAAGAAATTTGGAGTAGCCTAATTAAATTAAACTATTTTATATTAGGATATTTTTGGAGAAGTAAGCATTAGATATTCTCTAAAAGATTTGTTTGTGAACTATGTAGAGGAGTGCTTCATCCAAACAAATTTATCGTTACTAGCAGATTGGGGATAAAAGGTAGGTGCAATCCTATGTAACTTGTTCCATGAATCATGATTGAGATTAAAAAGTGTTCCCTTATAGCGTTTCATTAACACTTGCACTTTCAGGAATCTAGTTTTTACGCCTAGAAAACTGATCACTATCAGTCGAAGGCCCTTTAAAACTCCAATTATCGTGCCATAAATTGATGATATGCTATATTTCCCATTTTATTCTTGATCAATGCTCTCATTTTCTACCTAGTTTAAATATTTATATCATAGTTCAGGAGATGTGGCCTTTAGGAGTAACCAACTAAAAGTTCGCATGCTTTAAGTAGTGAGAATATATCCATTTTACCTATAAGGATAACAATCTCTACAATCTCATTGTGATATTAGTTTTATTATTAATCTTTATAAAAAAGTATTCCCAACCCTTGTTCTCTTTTAGGTAAGTATAAATCTTTCCATTTCATTTTTTCTTTATATACTCCATATGTTTGATTAGTCCATCAAAAGTTTCTAAACATCCTATCAATAATATGAATAAGATTCTTTGGGGCAAAAAAAAAACCATATGATTAGGATTCAATTTATTGACTACACTCTTCTAGCAAAGGAAAGACTTTTGTTGCACCAATTACTTATTCTTCTCCCCATCTTTTCTATAAGAGTTAAGAAATATCTATAAGAAGGCTTCTTATGAGATATTGGGACCCCAAGATAGGTCAAAGGTAATTTCCCAACCTCAAGACCTGTTAGGCTTGATATGCAAGCTATAAAATGAGCAACAATAGAGGAAATAAAGATACAACTCTTCCCTCGATTCATCTCCAACCTCGATAGCTCCTTAAAGCACCTTGGTGCATTCATTAAAGCGCTAATAAAGTCATAATTAGCATTATAAAGGAGTAGTAAATCAGCTTTAAATGCTAAACTATGTTTCTTAAGGAGTTTATAATTAAATAAAATATAAATTTAATTAATTACAATTTAATTACGAATTTAATTATGAATAATTTACTTATTTTTTATTTGATGGGGTAGGAGAAGACCTTGACTCGGTATTCCTAACTAATAACTTAGTTGATTAGCCTTGATAGCACTTTTATGCCAAGAGTAGTCAAGAAAGAAAACAAGGGATCTCTTTGCCTTAACCATTTAGCACCATGAAAGCACCTAATAGGCTCAACATTCACCAATATACTATATTAGACAATTAAGATGTATTAAGTTGTCCACTATACGTATTTAGGAGGAAAGTGAAAGGCATTTATTGTACTAAAGGGAAAGGACTAGCCTATTGAGTCATAAGCCTTGTTGAAATCCACCTTAATTGCATAATTTTTTTTACAGAATTTATAGTTCTTGAGAAGTTTCTAAGCTAAGATTATATTATTACCAACTTATTTTTCTTTTATGAATGCATCTTAAGTTTGATTGATCAAAGGCTTTAGTACTTATTTTAGCCTATATACCAATAGTTAAGCCATTATTTGGTAAATGATGTTTGCCTAAGAAATAAGCTTAAAGTCTTTTATTATGTTTAGATTTGGAATTTTTGGTATTGAAGTAATGTAAGTTATGTTTATTTCCTTCAACACACTCCCTTTTTCAAAGAATTCTTTAACTGCATCAATTACTAATTGCTTTAATAGATGCGATGATTTATGGAAAAATTAGGAATTAAATCCATTAGGACCTTGTGCCCTATTATGATGTAGAGAGAACAGTCTTTCTTAATCTTAAAATCTATAAATTACTCATTTAGTAAATCTGCATCATTTATAAAGATTCAATTCTTTATGAAGGATTAAGTAGCTGACCAAAAGAGAAGCTATTAGAGGGAGTTCCTAATGTGCTTTGAAAGTATGATAAACATATCTCCTTTATTTACCCTTATGAGGAAACAACAACTCCATTTTAATTAAATAGAATGAAGATCATGTTTAAGTTCTCCTAGATAGTATTAAATTATGAAAATAAGGAGTTCCTATCTTCATACTTAAGCCATAAAACCCTTGGCCTTTACTATAGAATTTAATAATTTGCCTCAACAAAATGCATATGTTCCTCTAAGGCTCGTTTTTCGTTAAGTTGTCTCATGGTCTTTAAAAGATTAAGATATAATAGATTTTATATCTTATCTAATTTCTCTTTAGTTGGTTGAACTTCTACTTTAGTGTTTTTATATTTCTTCAATTTATGAAGTTTCAATTCTTCCTTTACTCTTTATAATCTCCTCATACAAATGAATAATTTATTCCCTTTAACACTCTAGACGCTTAACAATTACAATATTAAATCCTAGATTATTGATTATATAACTATTAAACCTGAATTGGAAATGAGTCCTCCTCCTTATGTTTAATCAATTAATGACCATAGGAGTTGATTAGAGAATAATGGATTGTTGAAAGAAGCTAAAATCTCCAGGAAACTATTCGAATAATTTCTATTTGCAACAACTTTATTAAGTTTTCCCCTAATGAACTACTTACCTTATTAATTATTGTTCCAAGTGTAGAATTGGCTCATCATATTAAGGTCAATGATACCTATCTTTGAAATGCATTCAGGAAAATCATCTAAATGATTCCTTAATGAGACATTATCCTCAGTTCCTAAAGTGTATAAGGTGCTATTGAAATCCCCTAGAACAATTTAGGGCTCATTTATCATGAATGAGATTTCTACTATCCTCCTCTATAAGGATGTTCTTTGAAAAGCAAAGCTAGAGGCATATATAAGTGTTACTTAAAAATGCAATATTTCTTTCAAGAATTCCAACTTTAAATAAATCAACCGAACAATTATGTTTGAGTTGATTACTCTAATTTTGTGGGGATCCATAAATAATGAGTACAATGATTTGAGATAATAGTCCATTCAATGCTGAAAAAGCTAGTTTTGATCATTCTATCCTCTTTTAACTTATTTAAAAAAAACATAAATTGTTTTAAATCCTTCATAAATTCCTTTAAGAGTTGCTGTTTCTTGGGATCATTATGACTCTTTACATTCTAACATAACAAATTTATAGTTATAGGGATACGAGCAGATAAGGCTATTTCCAGGGTCTTTCTCTTATATCTCCCTCATTTTTTTAGTCTTCAATCTTTCCCCAGGTTTTGAAGTATTAGTAGGACCTGCAGTACTAGCCACTTCTTTTTTAGGGAGGTATTATTCTTTTTCAATAACGAGGGGTTAAGCCAAATAATAGAGACTAAAGTTGTTGTAATTTCCTTTGTTTAATCCTTTTTATTATCAAAGCTCTAGATAGATGAACTTTTCTATGAATGAATATGAGATTGCTCTTCAAATGCTACAATTTTCTTTAGTTAATCCTTTTTATTGTACAAAGCTTCAGTTATATTAACATGTTCTAAATGACTAAGAGGTTGGTCTTCAAATGCTACAATTTCATTTAGTTTATCCTCCTTATTATCCAAAGCTTTAAACACTTGAACATGTTTGGAATGAATCAAAGATTGGTCTTGAGAATAAACCTCACCACCAGTAATGTCTGTAGGGTTAGTATTGGGCTATTTTGGATCTTACTCTATATTTAAGACCTTGTGATTTAAAGAGTCGTCAAAGTTAAGCTCCATTAGCTCCATATAATCATCTATAATGATTTTCTCCCAATTAGTTTCCTGTTTTTCCCAATTAATTTGGTTAAAGGTCTCCATTAATATGTGATAGCCACCTCATTCAAGCAAAGTTCTTCAGTCTAATTTAGTCGCATTAAGGGGAAAAAATCTAGAAAGTCCTATCTAATTTCAATAATTAATTACACAAATTATAACATAACTCACTTATTTCATAGTAGCTGATGCCTGATCCATGCCTACATGTTTTCCAACAAACATTAGTAAATGGCTAAATCTATTAGTTGTCAAATGCTCAATTAATATGTTATGGATAATGATTTATATAGTTGACAGCTTAGTCTTAATCTTTTGTAACCGAATACTTGATCTCCATTTCTGCAATAATATTGTCAAATTGTTGTAATTGCATAGACCATTATCTAATATCTTATGGACATTAATGTCAAAATTAAAATTGAACAAGAATAGGCCATCATCTATTAGTAGCATTTCTTATACATTTATAGGTGTAAAGGTAAGCCTTTTTTCAAGGAAGAAGCCTGCTAATATGGAACTCTAAATGGTCGCACTTACTTTAAGAGATTTAATTAGAGGAGCAATAAACTCATAGTGTGCCTTTAATATAGGAGCGTAATAGTTAAGGTAGCTCTAGGAGAGTTTTCATATAGTAGTTGCTAATTCATCTTATATTCAATTGAGTGACATTGCAAGGAATTATGAATTGAAGATAATCCACTTAACTATACTACCTCAATTCAGTGGATTGAAGTAAGAAGATTCACTCATTTTCATTAAGGAATTCTATAGTACGGTATAAACTTTACCTTTAAATAGCTTATCTAAAGGTAAGCTTAGAAAAGAGTTGTTTTCCTTATTGCAAGAAAGGTGAAGCTAGAACTTGGTTGCTTCATTTGGCTAAAGCATCATTACATGCTTAAGATGATATTTATAATGCATTAATTTATTTTTTACCTTAAAAGTCTTTGGATTTGTGCAATAAGATTTTTAACTTTACTCAAAAGGATAGAGAACCTTTTTCACAAAACATGGGAAAATTTTTAATTACTTTAAGCTCAATGCCATCATCATCAGTTTCCTAAGCATTTAATTATTCAATTCTTTTGTGAAATTTTAAGTGAACATTGCCAAATACAGTTTTAAGTGGTTATATTGGTGATACAATGTCTAAAGAACTTAGAGAACTTTTTTATAATTTAGTAATGAATTCTCAATAAAAAAACCATAAGAGGTAAAAGAGCTAGTGATTAAAAATTCAATGTCCAAACTAACTTGGCATTACAGGTTGCAAACTTGACAAAGCAAGTTCAACTTTTGATGAACAAGGAAACATTTTAATGAGAGGTATGTATCTTTTGTGAGTTTGGCTCGATTATGGCCTTTTTTTTTCTAATCTGTATTCCAGCTAAAAGTAAGTAGTTTGGAATCCATCCTTTAAGTTGGTTCTCCTCGGTTGGCAGAGATTCTAAATCATTACAAAGAGTTAGTAAAGATAGATTTGTTTAATAGTCCCTAAGGTGATCATGTCGATGTAACCAAGTCATCAAGTCTTCACGTTTGCTATTCGTACATCTCCAGGCGAGCTTACTCCCAAGTCACCCATGGGTTGCCTGATGAGACTTGAAAACTACTTTCTACTTCGACATGAGGATTTGATTGATTAGTCTTTGATAAAGGCTTTGGCTTGAAACCATCTGTTTTAGCTTGTCACTCCGCTTCCACTAATAACAATTAGGGGCAATATAATTCTTACACAAGGGCAACCCTATCTAACTCTTCGGCATTAAGATACGTTTTATCCGTAGATGATTCTTATAAGAGATTCCTAGCATATCATAAGATTTCCTTTCTTGAAAATCTACACTTTTCTAAACTTAGAAAACAAACGGAGTTCTAACATGCTATATCAGCTAAGGGGCTAGGCCTACAACTGGTTATATGGATACAATTTTAATAATTGTATGAATGTAGGTTTAATGATGCCCACTAAAAAATAGGTCAATTATATAGGGTGTTTTTGGAAATAAGTAACAATGCAACGACCTCTATTCCAATACTTATAATCATAATTAGAGAAGATATCCCAAATTTTCATAGAATAATCAAAGTACAACTAGATCCATGGGATCGTTGGGGTTCCAAACAGCAATAACCCCTATCATAAGAGAAAAAACCTTTGCTTGAGAGACAAGACTATAGTATATAAGGAAGTTGGATGAAGCATTTTAATCCAATAAGGCTTCTATCTATAACTTAGAGGTGCAATTTAGTCAATTAGCTAACATAATTGTTGAAAGAGATCTAAGAAGACTTTTTAGCAATCCAAAAGTGAATCCTAATGAGGGAGTCATGGCTATTAGCTTAAGGAGTGATAAAAAAAGAAACTAAGTGTTGATGTAGATAAGAAAATAGAGAAGAAGGCTGGAAAAATGGGTGTTGAGAAAGTTTAGGAACAAGAGTAATTAAAGAAGCCATATTGAGAGGAAAAGGAGCTAGAGAAAGTCTCTACAAGTTCAGTTAAACCTTATATTTTCCTAATTATGTATCTACAAAGCCTTAAGAATAGGAGTAATCATAACAAGTTTAAAAAATCCCTTGATATTTTCAAGAAGATTCAAATTAATATTTCATTTGTTCGAAGCTCCTGCCCAGATGCCATTATATGTAAAATTTTAAAGGAAGATGTCTCTAACAAGAGTAGGTTAGAGGAGTATCCTACTCTTGCCTTGACTGAGACGACATGTGCATTATTACCTTACAAAGGAAGTTACCTCAAAAGCTTAAGGATCAAAGGTGTTTCTATATTCCTTATTCTATTAATAATACTTGCATTGATAAATGTTTGTATAATTTGAGTGTAATTATTAGTTTAATTCCTTTAACTTTAGCTAATAGATTAGACATTACTGAGTTAAAATATACTGTTATTTCATTGCAAGTAGTTTATAGGTTTATCACATACCCTTTAGATATAATGGAAAATGTTTTAGTTAAGGTAGGAAAACTTATTTTGCCTGCTAATTTTCTGGTCCTAGGTACAGAAGATAAATTAGACATGTCTGTAATTTTAAGAACACCTTTCTTAGCCACAAGTGGTATATTGATGGATGTGCCTATGGGCAAGTTAAAATTTAGTGTGAGAAGTGAAAAAGAAGAATTTAATATTTTTAAATTCTTAAGATTGCTATTTTAGATGATACTTGTTTCGGTATTGATGTGATTGACCCTTTAGTGAAGGAAACTTTCATTAAAGAATCATATAAAAAACTACTAGAGGCATGTCTAGTGCTTAGTTTGCATAATAAAGATGGGAATATTAATGTAGTTAAGTATGCCTTGAGATTATAGGGTAAAGATTTTAGGATAATTAGACATAGTGTTAAATTTGAAGATTTAGGAGAAGACAAGTTACAACTCGAACCTTCTGATAAAAAAACACCTCAACCTAAACTTAAACAATTATCTTCTCCTATTAAATATGCATTTTTGGGTGTGAATGATACATATCCTATTATTATTTTTGCCTTGTTACGTGTTGCAGAGGAAGAGAAGTTGTTAAGGATGTTGAGAAAACATAGAGCATCGATAGCATGGTCTATTTCAAACATCAAGGGGATCAGTCTATCTATATGCATGCATAAGATTTGGATGGAAAAAAATTATAGCCCACGTGTACAACCTCAAGGACATCTTAACCCCAACATGAAATATGTTGTGCGAAATAAAGTATTGAAACTACTTAAAGTAGGAATCATTTATCTTATTTATGAAAGTTCTTAGGCAAGTCTTATGCAGGTGGATCCAAAGAAAGGTGGCACAACTATAATGAAGAGTGAGAATAATGATTTAATCCCCACAAGAACTATTACTAGTTAACGAGTATGTATTAATTATAGGAAGATGAATGTTTTAATAGACAATGATCATTTTCTCTTACCATTTATTAATCAAATACTTGAAAGATTGGTCGGTTATGCATAATATTATTTTTTAAATGGCTACTCAAGTTATATGCAGATTCTTATAACTCCTGAAGATTAGGAGAAACTAATGTTACATGCCTTTATGGTACATTTGCTTATCGACATATACTATTTGCTTTGTGTAATACTCTTACTATTTTTCAGCATTGTATGATGTCTATATTTATCATCAACATTTTTTAGAAAATTTATCTATCGTTGGTTCCTTTTTTTATGTTTGCTTATCTAATTTAGATAGGATTTTGTAGACATATGAGGAAAGCAGTCTTATACTTAATTAGGAAAAATGTCATTTTATAATAAAGGAAGGCATGGTTATAGGCCATAAAATCTCAGAAAAATGGATTGAAGTAGACCGAGCAAATATTGAGGTGATAGAAAAACTACCTATCCATATTAATGTGACATTTATTAGGAGTTTTCTTATTCATATGAGTTTTTATAGGGGGTTTATTAGAGATTTTTTTAAGATTGCTAAACCGTTACTTGCTAAGGATACTCCTTTTTTATTTTAATGAAAAATGGGTTGAAGTTTTTAATGAGTTTAAATACGCTATAATTTCAGCTTTTATTATGACTACTTCATATTAGAGTTTACCTTTTAAAATGATGAGTGATACTAGTGATTATGCAATAGGTTTAGTTTTAGGACAAAGAAAAGATAAGAGATTTATGTGATATATTATGTAAGAAAAAATTAGATGATACTCAGATTAATTCTATTGCAACTGAAAAAGTATTGTTGGCTATTATGTACTCTTTTGACAAATTTCATGCTTATCTTGAAGATTACAAGACGATCGTGTGCACTGATCACTTAATAATTAAGTATGTACTTTTTAAAATGATGCCAAACCTACACTTGTTAGTTGGGATATTCTTTTGTAGGAGTTCAATTGTGAGATTAGAGACAAAAAGGGGTTGGAGAACCATGTTGCAAATCATCTTCCAAGGTTAAAGTAGGAGTACTTATGGATAATGAGCCTATCAATGATTAGTTCCCAAATGAACAATTATGCACTCACGAATTGGCCATATCTTAGTTTGCAGATATAGTTAATTATTTGGAGGAAATTTTGTTTTCTTTAAAGCTTAACCATCATTAAAAGAACATGTTTTTGCATAAGGTAAAATTATATTTGTGGGATGATCCTTTGTTATTTAGGAGATTTGCGGATGAAGTAGCGAGGATATGCATTCCTGAAGAGGAAATGATTCAAGTCCTTCAATATTGCCATTCTTCCCTATATAAAAATAAGCATCATAAAGTTGATAAAACCACCGCAAAAGTGCTACAAAATGGTTTTTATTGACTAATCTTATTCAAGAATGCAAGAAGTTTTGTTATGACTTATAATAGATGTAAAGCCTAAAAAATAATAAAACTTAACCCCTAAGCTTTAACTTAATAAACCCAACCTACAAATGAAACCTAACCCATTAATAAGAAAATTCCAGAAATTAGGGTTTCGTTTTATTTTTTTCCTTTTTAATTCTTTTTCTTTTCCCCTTCCTCTCACGCTTGCTACATTTACTACCACTTCTTCTTCTCATTTGTTTTGTTTATTTGAAGAACAATCAATCAACCAATTTCTTTAACCATCATAATGCCTTGAGTTACGAATGATTTTTGGTAACTTTGTCTTTGAAATTTTGTAAGTAATGGGTTGTTGGATGGAAATTAATAAGAGTTGTGAGTAAAGAGGGGAGTGACATTGGCGGGAAGAGAAGAAGAGGGGAATTAGAAGAAGGAAAAGAGAAAGGAAGGGAGAGAAGAAAGAGGGTTAAGAGTGGTAGGGAAGAAGGAAAGAAAAGAGAGATGGAGAAAAGGAAGAAGAGAGGAGGGAGGAAAAGGGTGTAAGGTGAAAGAAGGGAAAAAAGAGAGGGGGGAGGGGAGATAAAAATTGGTGATTATGTAAATTTTAGAAATTAGGGTGAAATTTGTTATTGTAGATAATTTAACAATTGTTTTTATGGTTTAAGGAATATTTTGCGAAACAAAATATAAATGTGTTAATCTTAGAGTATTTTGGCAATTTAAGGAAAAATTTAAAGTTTATAATTTATTTATTTAGTCTAATTAAAATTTTAATTTTCTAAGTGCTGAAGATAAGTCAGAGGGAGTTCATGATTAATTAGAAATTTTGAATTTTTCAAAATTTTAAGTAAAGGTTAACTGGAATGTACCTTATTTTGTATTTTATATGAAAATGTAATATTATGATTTTTGTACAAGTTTTAGGAGTTGAAAATACCTTATTATGCGAGTTTTGCATTAATAGTGAATAATGCAAGTTTATGTGAAATATAAGATTTAAATATATTTTATTATGTGAAAATTTTGCATAAAAATAAACATTATGGTTTTATGTAAATTACGAAAATGGAATATGTCTTTTTATATGCATTTTATGAAATTTTTGGATGATGTATTTTTTTTAATTATATGACTTGAAAGTATTGTTTCATATGAATATTATCCAATTTGTGAATAATCAGGATTTTTTGTTAGTTATAGATTGGAAATATGAATTTTACATTAAATTTAGAATTAATATAAATTTCAAGGACATATTGGCCGGAAATCTTTGTACATGTTAGGTTACTAGTCCTAAGGTCCCTAGATTGAAAGATCTTAAGATCGTTTTCAATATACGAGGTTGAGGTATAATAATACCCCATACTCCTTATGATAAACAATAAAATATAAAATATTTATGTGATTTATATCTAATATGAGAATTTTTTGGAATCCATATTGAGATGAGTAATATGTATGTGATTAAGTGATAAAATATATGTTAAGTTGTTAAATGATATAATTTTGTGGAAAAATGTGAAAGTAGTCAAGAATTGTGTTTTGCTTATGATTTTGTATGGATAGAAATGATGATTAAATTACAGTGATATTAAAGTACAGAAGTGTGATGATGAATTACAATAACTTGACATAATGTTATTAAAATTTTGAAATATTAAATGAAGTAGAAAGAGAACATAATTAGTTGCTTGCCTAGATGGCATGTACTCGATGGTCATGATATATACATGAGATGACATTTATATTGATTTTTAGGTACGTATCAGGATATCTCGGAGTAAAGATGCCCTTATGATTTATATTGGTATTCTGAAGTAGGAATATCTGAGATGCTTTTAATGTAGGAAATATCATGTATAATGATTATGATGAGACCGTATATCCCGTGGTGGGAATACTCAAGATAGTTTTAGGGTGAGAGATATTCTGTGTGGTCTATTTATCGATAAATTATTGAATATGACTTTATTGGGTTAAGCGGAGCATTTAAACAAAGAAAGAATTCGAATTGTGAGCATAGAAATAAGATAATTGATTAAGAATAAATTACAAAGAAATAGGGAGTGATATAGAATGTGGTATGAGATTTTAATGAAATGTAAAAATATACCGTGACATATTAATTATGAATATTACTTATTTTACTTATGTGAATTATGATGTATGATGGATATATCCTAGTTTTATTTATTAAGTTGACAACTCATTCCTTGCTATATGCATTTTTCAAAAAATGCTCAGTGGATCTTGAATATTTTAGATTTCATTTGGTGTTGGTGAAGAAGATCAGGCTAGTCAACTTGTTGCAAGATATCACAGAAGCCTATTTCTAGATTTTTTTATCTTTATATTTTGACAATTGAACATCTTTATTATATAGTTAAGATTGTTGGTATGACTAAAAAGATTACTAAATTTATTAACAATGGGAATGATGATTTTCATTAATAAGTATTTACCCCTTTTGACCTAAGTTAATTTTTTTGGTGATGAAATTTTATGTATTGGATGATTGGAATTTATGGTAATTTGTGAACTTAGGGTTTTTAATTAAATTGAGAATTGAATTAAGGAAATAAGGGTTAACTAAATTAGGAATTTGTTTGTGAATTATGATTTGGAAAAGTGTAGTAGTAAGAACACTACATTAGGTGGTATTAAAGCAAATCTATATTCTTAAAGATAAATTAGGTAAGTTTATTTTAAAAGATGGTTATTGGCTTAGAGGCGAATAAAAGAGAGTTAGTTAAAGTGATTCATGTTTTGAATGCACTTAATCAAATGAGTGTAGGTCTAGACCATATTCCACACTTTTAATGAATGTGCTCCTAGCAAAATGGTTCCATATGTATGTACATGTGCACGTCAAGCGAGAGAGATGAGAGGATGGCAAATGCTTATGCTCATTAGCACCATTCTTTAAGTAGGATTTTAAAGTTTTGTTAGTATTATTTATCATACTTTTGGAGACGTCATTTCTTATAGCATATAGATTATAGAGCCAATAATGTTAAAGGATGTTAACTCATGTATGTTGAAATAAAAGACAAGGCTGAAGTTTTAATTTAGTTACTTATAGTATGGTAATTATGGTTTTTTTACAGTTTAGGGATATTTAGCAAACTATTATTTTAAGGAATTATATGATAAGCAAGGGTTTGATATAAGATAAATATCCTTACATTATACAGATTGATGGACTTCGTAACCATTAAAGACTGGGAGAGGCAAATTTATTGTTGGATAACATATGCAAAGAGCTTGAAACTAATGAAGATGCATGTACTACCTTGATAAATGAGTTTTTAAAAAGAAATTATGTAGAAGAAACTTTCAAGTTAAAGAAGAGATGATTGCTCGTCATGAAAAGATAATTTTAGTATTTTACTCATAATTGACTTATTAATAGATTATGTAAGATTTGTAAGATAGAGAAGGAAAAGTGGCTTGATTCATAAATGAATGAGATAGGTTAAAAAAAAGAAAATAACCCTCAAGCATGTAGTCTTTGAATGGGGGTACACTACTATTTGAGATTAAAAAGAGGAGTTTAATGTCAATTTAAATAATGTTATTTGTTATTGTCAAGATGTGATCATGCAAATAATGTGTTTAAGGAGTTGATCTTTGGGGCTTGAAACCAAAAATAGTAATTCACACTATTTTCATTAAGGTTATGTTTTTAAAGGTAAATACAAAGAACTAAATTTTGAAGGCAATGATAAATGAATATCATAAACAATGAAATGCTATATATGCCTTACCAACTTTTATATGCATGTTTAAATATAGAGCAATATCTAATTTGTAAGCTCCCAATGTTCTTAATCATGATCTTGCAATAAATGAAATACTTAAGGAAGTAATGCAAATGTCATCTAAACTTGTTAAAAAGGGTTTGTGCTTGACACTATTACCTACGATCCTTACATTTTTAGCTTTTATAAGTGAGGTGATATGGATATGACTTATCAACTTTATGAAGGCATAGCTCTATAAAGAATCAATCTAGATATTGCCATTTATAATTCCTTAATAAGAGAATTTTATGAAATAGGTGATGTTGTAAGAACCAGAGAACTATTTGATGAAATTCTTAAAAAAGGGGTTTCCCCTATAATGTAATGACTTACAAATAGATTATAGATGGGTCTTGCAATCTAAGGAATTTATGGAAGCACTCTAAATTATGGATGGGATGAAATTAGGGGTCATTCCACTCAATAAATTTGTTACAATACCTTTATTGATGGTTATGGTGATGTTAGAGATATAGAGAAGGTTCATTCCTTATTCTTAGAAATGACGCGGAAGGATTTTGCCTATTCATAAAATAAATTAAGAAAACATGATAAAGTGAATTAAGTTATTAACAAATATAGTTAATACATATGTAGTAGTAGATATCACAGCCTACATGATTATAAGCGTTATCATTATAAACAAAGAATAAGAAAAGAGAAAGATTAATTATTCTTAGAGATGAATGTAGGAATCTAGTGCCAACTATTTCTAACATACATAGCTTGTAAATGGCCATAAGAATATGAGAAGCCAATTTGAACGATTTATTTTCTTTAATGAGATAGTTATGAGGGATATCAAGATTAATAATGTAATATAGAGTGAAATGGTTATTTCATACTTTAAAGGAGGTGAATTGAACAAAACTTTGAATATTTCTAATGAAAAGGGTTTCAAAGGGTGTGAAGATGCACAAAACTCTGCATAATGAGGACTTTGACAAACTTTGCCAGAAAAAAAGGATAGGGGGTATGTCTGAATTATTAAAAATTACCTTAGGGATTGGAAAGTAAGGATTTAAGTTAAGCTTTAATACTTGTAAAACTTTGCTCTATAGCTTTCATGAAACAAGAAAGATGGATGTAGTAGGAAAAAAAAGTTTGGAGAGTATAATAGAGTTACAATGGTTTACAAAGTCTAATTAGTATGGAAGTTTGTCAATGAATATCAAGATAAAATTCAAAAATTGTGGTGATATTTTGTGTAAATAAGATAATACGGATACATAGGGTGTGAGTATTCCTTGTTTCATATCGGGATTCATGCTTTGCTTCCTAATTTGGATAGGATGTAGTCAGTTTTAAGTATAAGGTTGAATTTGAGAATAACGTTTCATCCACATACGGATATGCAGTCTTAGCTTACCATTCAAATATTAAAGAATATGAGGAGGGCATATGTATTAAACCTTAAAGGAGACCTAGGGTTTATATTTACCTTAGATGGAGTTTATTTATAATAACATTTATTATTTTAGCATTAGGATAACACCTTTTAAAGCATTTTATAATAGATGGTGTAGACATTCTATTTGTTGGGTCGTTAAAAGTGTTAGATTGTTAAAGGGACTAGAGTTTGTTTATGGGATAATAGAGACGATATAAGTATTGAATAAGGGTCTAGAGGCTGCCAAGATTGAATAAAAAGAAGAAAAAAATTACATGGATTAGTATAGATGCGTGATGAAGTATGCGGTAGGTGATAAGGTATTTTTTAGAGTATCACTTTGGAGAAGTATAGTGTGATTTAGTAGAAAAGAGAAGTTAAGCCCAAGGTATATTAGACAGTAGGAAATTGTTTAATATGTTGGCTTATTAGCTTAAAGGTTGGCTTTACATCTAGAATTATCCTAAATACATGATATTTTTTATGTATCCATGTTGGGATAGTATCGATCAATTCCAAATCATTTTATATTTGAACTGGAGATTAAAGTTACTATAGATTTGATTTATAAAGAAGAACTAATGAAAATTTTGGAGAGGGAGGTTTGACAGTTGAGTAGGAAATAGATACTTATAGTGTGAGTTTCATAGAGACATTATCGAGCTCTAAGAGAAGCCACGTGGGAGGTAGAAAAGAATGCATAACAATAGTATTCTCATCTTTTTGAAAATTTAGGTATGTAACTAAAATTTGAAGACAAAATTTCTTTAAGGAAAAAGAATTTTAAAACCTAGAAAATAATGAAACTTAACCAATTAAACGTTAACTTAATAAACCCAACCTAAAAATGAAACTAGTCCATTAACAAGAAAATTCTAGAAATTAGGGTTTGGTTTTATTTTATTTTCCTTATTTTCTTTTTTATTCTTCTCTTTTCCCCTTCCTCTCACTCTTATCACTAGATACTACCACTTCTTCTCCTCTATTTTGTTTATTTCAAGCAAAATTCAACATTGCTCTTTAATAATCATAATACCTTGAGTTATGGGTGATTTTTGGTAAGTTTCGCTTTGAAACTTTGTAAGAGTAATGAGTTGTTGGGTTTAAATTGATCAGAGCTGTGAGTAGAGAGGGGAGTGACGTCAGTGAGAAGAGAAGAAGAAGGGAAGGAGAAGAAGAAAAAAAGAAGGGAAAAGGAAGAAGAAAGAGGGCCTAGAGAGACAAGGAAGAAGGAAGAAAAGAGAAAAGGAGAAAAGGAAGAAGAGAGGGGAGAGGGAAGGAGTGGAGAAAATATGGAAATTCTATAAATTTTAGAAATTGAGGTGAAATTTGTGATTTTGGATAATTTAGCAATTGGTTTATGGTTTTAGGAATATTTTGTGAGACAAAATAGAAATATGTTAATTTTAGGGCATTTTAGGGAAAATTTAAACTTTTTAATTTTGTTAATTTAATCTATTTCAAAATTTTTATTTTCTATGTAATGAAGATAAGTTAGGGGAGTTCAGGATTTATTTTAAAATTATGTGTTTTTCGAAATTTTAGGTAAGGATTAATTAGAATATACCATATTTTGTATTTTATATGAAAATGTGATATTATGATTTTTGTACGAATTTTAGGAATTTAAAATACCTTATTGTATGAGTTTTACATAAATAATGAATAATGCGAGTTTTATGAATTATGGAATTTAAATATATTTTATTATGTACAATTTTTACCTAAAAGCAAACATTATGATTTTGTGCGAATCATAAAAATGAAATATGTCTTTTTATATACATTTTATGAAATTTGTGACTAATGTAATTTTATGCGAATTATGCGACCTGAAAGTATTGTGTTATGTGAATATTATGCAATTTGTAAATAATTAGGATTGTTGTAAGTTATGGATTAGAAATCTAAATTTTGTATGAAATATGGAATTAAGATAAATTCTGAGAATATATTGGTTGGAAACCTTTGTACCTATTGGGCTACTAGTCTTAAGCTCCTTAAATTAGAAGATTTTAAGATTGTTTCCAGTGGACGAGGTTGATATATAACAATGCCCTATACTCCTTGTGGAAAATAATAAAATATAAAAATTTACATAATTTGTATCTGATATGAGAATTTTTGGAATCTATATTGTGTTAAGTTGTCGGAAGATATAATTTTGTGGAAAATTTTGGAAGTAGTTGATAATTGTATTCTGAGCATGATTTTTCATGGATAAAAATAACGATTATATTAAAATGATATTAAGTGCGGATGTGTGATGATGAATTACAACAACTTGGCATAATAATATTCAAATTATGAAATATTAAATGAAGTAGAAAGAGAACATACTTACCAATTTGCTTAAGTGAGGTGTACTTAATGATCATAATATACAGATGAGATAAGATTCATATTGATTTTTATACATGTGTCGGGATATTCTATAGTGGGGCTATCTTTATAATTTATATTAGTATTCTAGGATGGGAATACTTAAGATAATTCAGGGGTGAGAGGTATCCTGTGTGGCCACCAGTAGATGTTTCTGAGGTGGGAAGTGTCTTGTATGATGATTGTGATGAGGCCTAGTATTCCAAGGCGGGGATACCTAAGATAATTCCATGGTGAAAGGTATCTTGTATGGCCACCAGTAGACCATTTGGTATAACTTTACTAGTTTAAACAAGATCATTAAATAAAGAAAGATTCAAATTGTGAACATAAAAATAGGAGAATTGATTAAGAATAAAAAATAACTAATAATAAATTACAAATAAATTGAGATTGATATAGATTATGATATCAGATTTTGATGTGATGTGAGAATATGTTGTGACATACCGATTACAAATATTATTATTTTTACCTATGTAAATTTTATGATGCATGATGGATACATTCTAGTTTCTCTTATTTAGTTGGCATCTTATTCTTTGCCATGTATATTTTTAAGGGATACTCAATAGATCTTGGATATTTTGGATTTCGTTTAGTATTGGTGAAGAAGATCGAGCTGGTTAGCTTGTCATAAGATGTTACAGGAGCCATTTTCCAGATATTTTATCTTTATATTTTGACATTTGGACATCTTTATTACACAATTGAGATTGTTGGTAAGACTGGATAGATTAATGAATTTATTAACATTAGGAATGATGATTTTCATTAATAAGCATTTGCTCCTTTTAACTTAAGTTAATTGTTTTGATAATGAAATCTTATATATTGGACGATTTGGAATTTATGGTAATTTGTGAATTTAAGATTTTGAATTGAATTGGGAATTGAACTGAGAAAATTAGGGTTACTTAAATTTGTAATTTATTTGTGAACTATGAATTTAAAAAGGGTAGCAGTAGGAGTGCTACAATAGATGCCAAAGGATAAGTAACATTGCTAAACGAAGTGAAATGCCTCAAAAAGGAATTCTAAAGGTAGAATTTTTTTGATATATGGGGTCTTGAATTCATGAGACCTTTTCCACCATCATATGATAATATCTATATTTTAATAGTAATTGATTATATTTCTAAATGGGTGGAAGTAATGAAGATGCTTAAAAACAAAGCAAGCAGTGTGATAAGATTTGTTAAGAAATTTATTTTTACTCGTTTTCGTGTTTCCTGTTCTATTATTAGTAATATTGGAGTTCATTTTCAGAATGCAAAATTTAAATCTCTCTTGAAAAAATATGGTTGTTATCATAAGACAAGTACCACCTATCATCCTTAGATAAGCAGGCAGGTTGAAATATCAAATAGAGAAATCAAATTGATTCTAGAAAAGACAGTGAATTCAATAAGGAAGGATTGGGTAATAAAAGTAGACAATGCTTTATAGGTGTACATGACTGCTTATAAAACACCATTAAGAATGTCTCAATATAGGTTAGTATCTGGGAAGTCATGTCATCTTCTATTGGAATTAGAATATTGTGCATATTGGGTAATGAAGACATTAAATTTTGAAATGAAGTGCCTGTTTAAATGTGCTTATATCAGTGGAGCTTTTATTAGTAGAACTTTTTTCTGTAAATCTTTTTCTGATAATAGCTTTTCTAAGAAGACAGTTGACTATTTGGTTATCATTTAAAAAAGAGTTTTTTTAAAAGAGATTCGTAGAATAAATTGTTTGGTAACAT
>JAOXYD010198747.1:0-22553 GCA_028565735.1 Pinacopodium congolense | reverse complement strand
TGTTTTGTATGCTTTAATGATCATGTGTGGCTAATTCATTTTCCTGCTAAGGTTTGGTGTTTTAATAATTTAAAAGAGTTTAAATACATGTTTAAGGGATTGATTTTGGTTATTAAATGTCTAAATGTCTGAATTTTAAGCTGGCCACTAAAGATTAGAGTGAAAGTTAATTTAAGACTTGAGAATTAATTTAGGTTGATAGAAATTCAATAAACAACATCAATCCATCAATGAATGACCAAATTTTGATTATTTGTAGAGTTAAAGCTCTAAAATTATAGACTTAGAAGTCACCTTCTTATTTTTAAAGCCTATTAACTTAATTTAATGCATGACTAACTTTTAAATTAAGCTTAATAGAGAAAAGGCATAAGACTTAACCATATCTTTGTCTTCAAATTATGAAGGAATTCTAATTCAATTTTTAAAATTGTTAAAAGCTTGATTAAATCATCAATTGCCTCATCCTTAGCTATTTTCCATAATTTTATAATTTTCAGTTATTTTAAAATAAATTTTAAAATAAAAATTGTAAGGTTTGAAGCAAGTTACGATAAGTTAGTTTTTTTTTTTTGCCTTTTAATCATTTATTTTGAATTTCCTAAATAATTGTAATCCAATTAATCTAGTAATTATCCATTTTTCCCATGGGTTTGACATTTGGAGTCTTAATTATACTCTATTATATTACCTATTCGATAAGTGCAATTGCCTTTATCTTGTTGGTTTTTAAAGTAAAATGTCTAAAAGCATTCCAATTTTCTTAAGTGACCTAACCAATGCAACATTGTCCTATGCTAGTAAACACCAATTAGTGATCTCTATTTTGTATAGCTTCTAGGTTTACTAGTTTAATCACTTTTTGTTAACCTTCACAAACACTTATAAGAGAGGTTACTTGGTAATCTACCAAGCACTACCAATCCCAATCCTGGAGAGTATGCTAAAATAATCATCCTAAAAAGTGGAAGAAAGGTTGATAATGAAAGGAAGAAGATTAAATAAAAAGGTAAGGAAGTGGTGATAGAGAGTAAAGAAAAATAGAACACAAGAGAACATAACATAATAGAGAGAGTTATTGAAAGAAGATAGAAAGTGGAAGAAAAAGATATAAGAGAAAGAGGGCATGATAGTAGAGAGAGAGTTAAAGAAGAAAAGAAGAAGAAAGAAAAGGAAGATGAGAGTGAGAGTTTAGAGAAGCCACCTAGGTTGTTGCTGATCTTAATGTACAATCATACAAACCTAGGATTCCATACCCTCAAAGGTTAAAGAACACAAACTTTGATAAGAAATTTGGAAAGTTCTTAGAGATGTTCAAGAAACTTCATATCGATATCCCATTTGCCAAGGAAATTGCCCCTATTAGTCAAGCTTTTATTTGAAGCCAGCTAAGATGTGCACTAGTAGCACGGCTCGCTTTGCCCTTGTTACAAAACTTGCTACTTTTCATTTTTTTAGGTGTAGGTGCTTGACCTTAATTTGTTGGAGGAAGAGGACATTATCATCATGAAGGATTCAAATTCAATCTGGCCATAGGTTCTCCTACGGCTAACTTATTATGGCTTCTCCCCAATCGAGACCCTATTGTGAGTATGGTTAGAATTTCTTCAAATATGTCCTTGAATTCATTTGAGATATAAGCAAAACTCATATTGGAGAAGAGTATGGTTCGTGGGTTCCCTTTTTAGAACTATATTTTTATTTATTTTTGTTTCTAATTAGTCTATGGAAGTGTTACCTTGGAAAATCATACAGTTACCTAAGGGGGGTTAGTCGTACCTACGAATGATATAAATACTACTATTACGTTCAAATGCCCTTGTATGCAAAATTTTTGAAATAAATCTTGTCCAAGAAGAGAAGATTAGAGGAATGTGAGACAGTTAAGCTTAATGAAAAGTGTTCTACTATCCTATTGAAGAAGTTATCTCCAAAGATTAAAGACCCTTTTAGTTTTACCATTCCTTGTACAATTGGTAGTTTACATATAAATAGGGCTCTGATGGATCTTGGAGTGATCATTAGTCTAATTCCCTCATCTATTTTTAAAAAGTTAGGATTGGAAGAAGCCAAACCAATTATAGTCTCATTACAACTCGTCTGTAACCTATCCAAGGGGGATCATCGAGGTTGTTCTTACTAAGGTTAATAAATTCATTTCCCCTATTGATTTCCTTGTTTTATATATGGAAGAATGCATATTATTTTGGGATATTTTAAGATAAAGAGATTGAGTTTAATATTTTTAGAGCAATGAAGCATCCCTCCACCTTGGATTCATGTAACTTCATTGGAGTTCATTCTATTTGAGGTGATCCATTAAGGTATCTGTGTTCAAATCATCTTCAAAAAGCATTGATTTATTCATGTTTTATGGAAGAAGAGGAAGAGGAAGTCAAATAAGTATTGGAAGAATTTAAGAGCTCTGATTCTTGAACTTAAGCCTCTTTCTCTTATATTTTAAGTATGCCTTTTTGTGACCTCAATCGTAATTACCTATGATTGTATCATCGTTAATTGATATGATGAAGAAGAAACTATTGAGAGTTCTAAGAAAGCATCAGAAGGCTATAGGCTAGACCTTAGCTGACATTAAAGGGTTAACTCATTCCATTTGTACTTATAGAATATTCATGGGAGAAGGAAGTAAAGCTTTGGTCCAACCTTAGCACAAGCTTAATCCAAATATGAAGGAAGTGGTTAAGAATGAACTAGTTAAACTCTTGGTTACTGGTATTATATTTCCAATTTCTAACTCTACGTAGGTTAGTCCAGTTCAAGTAGTACTAAAGAAAGGAGGAACTATTGTAATGAAGAATGACCAAGATAAACATATTACCATAAGGAAAGTAACTAGCTGTCATATATACATTAACTATCACAAGTTGAATGATGCCACATGAAAGGTTCAATTTCCTTTACCCTTCACATGTCAAGTAATTGAGAGATTGGCTGGGCATTATTTTCATTATGTTTTAGATGGATCCAATGGATACTTGAAAATTCCTATTGCCCCTGAAGATTAGGAAAAGACAACATTCACATGTCCTTAAGGCACATTTACATATAAAGCATGCCTTTTGGCTTGTGTATTACTTCTGTCACTTTCTAACGCTGTATGATAGCAATTTTTGCAAACATGATAGAGACTTGCATTGAAGTTTTTATAGATGATTTTCTAGTATTTCGCACATCATTTGATACATGTTTAGAAAAATTTGGAAAAGGTGTTGAGAAGATGTGAAGAAACCAATTTGGACTTAAATTAGGAAAAACGCCATTTTATTGTGTAAGAGTACATAGTTTTAGGTCATAAAATCTCAAGTAAGGGTATAGAAGTAGACCCAATAAAAGTAGAAGTTATTGCTCATCTTCCAGCACCTGATTCAATTAGATTAATTTGGAGTATTCTTGGACATACTGGATTGTACAGGCACTTTATTAAGGATTTTTCTAAGATATCTAAGCCCTTTACTAAGTTACTGACCAACAACGTAATCTTTAACTTTGATAAAAGCTATATATATTCTTTTTAGTTGTTAAAAGAGAAGCTCACTAGTGCACCTATTTTGGTACCACCTAATTGGTCTCTTCTATTTGAATTAATGTATGATGCAAGTGACTTTGCAATTAATGTAGCTCTTAGGCAAAGGCATGGAAAAATTTTCTATCAAATTTATTATGCAAGCTATACATTAAATGATGCCCAAAGGAATTTCACCACTACTAAAAAAGAAATGATAGTTGTGGTGCTCACATTTGATAAATTTTGGTCCTATTTGGTGCTTGTAATTGTGATTTTATATACAAACCATTCTACTCTTAAGTACCTGGTGAACATGCCAGTTTTAAGCTAAGTTTGATTCGATGGGTTCTCCTTTTACAGGGTTTTGATATCAAAACTAGAGATAACAAAGGAAGATAAATTTTTGTAGTTAATCATCTATCTCATTTGGATGAGTTAGTGATGGAGAAAGAAGATAACGAAGACATTAAGGAGGTCTTTCCTAAAGAAAATTTGCTAGCCATGCTTATCTTACCTTGTCATGTTGATTTCATGAATTATTTGGCTAGTAATGTTATACCTCTTAACTTTTCATGCCAACAAAAGAAGAAATTCTTTTATAAGATTAAGAGATATCTTTGGTATGATCCTTTCCTATATAAGATTTGTGCTGATGGAATTATTAAGAGATGTGTGCTTGAAGAAGAAGAGTCCTTTATTTTAAGCCATTTTCATTCTTATGAGACTAGAGGATACTTTGGACCTACGAGGACTGCACATAAGGTGTGAATGTGGTTTCTATTGGCCTAGACTGTTCAAGGATACATTTAACTATATTAAATCTTGTGAAAATTGTCAAAGGTTCGAAAATATCTCTTAGAGACATAAGATACCACTGAAAAATATTTTAGTGTGTGAAATCTTTAATGTTTGGGATATTGATTTCATGGAACCATTCCCTACATCAAAATCCAACCAACACATCTTAGTGGTTGTGGATTACGTGAGTAAATGGGTCAAAACAGTAGCGCTTACAACTAATGATGCTAAAGGTATAGTTCAGTTTCTAAAGAATAACATTTTCACAAGATTTGAGATACTTAGAGCAATCATAAGTGATAAAGGAACACATTTTTTTAATAAGCAATTTGATTCCCTTTTGACTAAATATGGTATTACCAATAAGATTGCTACATTTTATCATCCTTAGACTAATGGTCAAGTTGAGATTTCAAATCAAGAAATTAAGTGAATTTTGGAAAAAATCATTAGCTCTTCCAAAAAGGATTGGTTTTCAAAGTTAGATTATGCTTTGTGGGCATATCGAATTGCTTTCAAAATGCCTATAGGAATGTCTTATTACAAGTTGGTATATAGAAAGGTTTTTCATCTATTTGTTGAGTTAGAACATTATACATATTGGACCATTAATTTTCTAAATTTTGACTCAAACAAAGTAGGTAAAGAAAGGCTTTTTCAATTGAATGAGTTGGATGAGTTTCATCTCAAAGCTTATAAAAACTTTAAATTATATAAGGAAAGAGTCAAGAGATGGCACGATAAGCATATCATTTAAAGAGAACTTAAGGTGGGTGATAAGGATTTGGTTTATAACTAAAGGTTGAAGCTATTTCTAGGAAAATTTAGATCAAGGTGAATAAGCCCATATGAAGTGACCAAAATTTATCCATTTGGAACAATTAAAGTCACTGATGGTCCCTTAACATTCAAAGTAAATGGCTAAAGAGCAAAATTATATATGCTTAGTCAGGTTAAGGAGTGTGTTGAGACTCTTTCACTTTTTAATCCTCATTTATTAGGAATTAGCCTTGTTAAGTAGTTAGTTGTGTGTGTATTTATTTTATTTTGCGTGGCAGGATTTAATTTTAATGTTTGAAGCCCTTTTAGGTGTGTTTAATTAGGTTTGTTATGACTTCCTTAGTATTTCCCTTGGCTTTGGTGTGTTTGATTTAATTTTTGAGTGTTTTTAATTTCAATTCTAAGGCAAATTGATGAAAATCCATTGAATTTTGTTGGGATAAGGTTTAGGTAGAGTTTTAGTGTAAAATAGGATTAAAAATCAAGAGAAAAAGAGTCAACAAGACTAATATATGGGTTTTGTTTTAACTCCCATATTGGCCAATTGACCCCCGTATTTGTACCTAGGTTTAGGACCATTACGGTGAACTTAATATGACGAGCTCAGCCCACCATACTGGTACCCAGCCTGTTGTACTGCTTTGAAAATACAACTTTAAAATGCTATGTTCTGGTTAAAAATTACAGAAACCCTCCTCCTTAACGTTGAACATGCCCCTTTTTCTATAAAATCAATCTTTCTTGTTTGCTTTTACACCAAAAGTGGGTCTCATTTTATCAAAAATTTCATCCTCTATCACTTTACACCAGTAAATACTTAAAATCTCACACAAATGACCCCAAAAATCTAGAAATCTCATTTGTTTTCACTGTTCATGCCGGAAGTATGTTTTTCAATTTTTTTGACTTTTAGGCCTTTATTCCCTTAGATTTTGTTATTATGGTGTTCCAAATTCCATAAGCTTCCAATTGATACCAAGTTTGTTGCATTTTATCAACGTCAAAATTTAAAAAAAATTCGAATGAATTAAATATTCTTTAAATATTCATCGAAAGAATTTTTGGATTTATGTGACTTATTTCCGTGTCTTTATCGAATAGTTTTGGATCAAATTGCCACCTAGGATCACTTTTGGACAACTATCTAGGAAGAGACCAGCATTTGATTGGGCTCAGTTTACTATAAGAGAAAATTCAAATTGGCTCAGTCGCACTACAATAACAAATTAATTTACGAGCACTCCATTCATTTAGACCTAAAGGTGAAATTCGATGTCTCAAGTTTTTTCATATGCTGGGCTAGGAGTCAGATATCACCTTTGCAGTGCCTATTTATCTGGATTTGGTTCTCGAATTCTTTGTGAACATTCAAGAGAAAGATGAAGCGAATATAATAGAAATCTGCAATTTCATTAGAGGTAGCACTATTCACTTGATTTGAGCTTTTCTTACTGGATTTTTTAATGTACCGAGTGAAGGAGATGTGTATGTTAGGGCACGAGACTTATTTCATGGTGATTATATTGCTTTGCAACTCAGCTTTTCATTTGCTACTGCTATTGTTGCCCTGGATTTGCTTAAGGAAAATGATCGTGCTTATTCTGTTGGACCTTTAAGAGTAAGGAAACGTATTACTGTTGCTATTCTCAGTTATAATGTGGAACTGAGGGCAAGTGGATTGAATAAAGTTAGACTCAATGATGACTATATTCTCCATACAATGCTCTATGAGTTAGAAGTTCTTCTAGGATTACCATTGGTTGGGTTCATCATATCATCTATGAGGGAGGTGTTGAAGATGCACAAGCCAAGCAAAACCTTCTACTTTCCAAGTCTATTGAGGAGGATTATCTAGGCAGTAAGGGTTCACACTAATTCTGAGGTATCAGAGGAAAAAATCATTATATTCAAATCAACGTAGGTATACTGAAGCTGTGGAGGGCAAGTGACCAGAGGCTCCACCTGCTCCTAATGCTCTAGTAGAACCTGAGGAGGGGATATGTGAGGCTTCTTCTAATGTCATACCAAGCGTGCATCCACCTCGCCGAGCTTCACCTGCAGTAGCACCTTTACCACCTATTGACACCTTACAGAAGGATCTTATGACTATCTTATTAAGGATGGAGTCTCGACTTTCTTATGAGATTTCTAATTTGCTTGGTTCTGTTGAGGCTCATTTAATTGGTATGGAGATTCATATGGACAACATGGATTCACGCTTAGAGTGACTTGAGGAGTACCAGAGAGCCCATAATGGTGATAGCCCTGATTTTTAGTTTTTCTAATTTTTCACACAGTTTGTTTTAGGACATTTGTTTTGTTCGTCTTTTCAGTGTGTTTCCTTTCATAGTATAGGTTTCCATTTCATAGTATAAGTTGTTGTTTTGCCTTGTTTTAGATCTGATTGATACATTTTGGAGCTTTTCTTTTGTCTCTATTTTTTTATGTTTTGATCACTCTTCATTTTAGTTCACTAACGTGCTTTAATGCGGACTCTAACTGATACTTGCTTCTTTTGGACCAAACGGGTGCATTCTTATCCTTTACCCCTCTTACTTTTATGCTTTATTGGTGATATTTTAAACAGTTAAGACATTGTTTCAATTAAGTATGGGGGAAGGCTTTTGCACTTATATATTACACTTGATACACTTAAGCTTTTGGTTATCTTATAACATTTCATTATATCAATTTTCTCCTAATAGTTGATAAATTGTGAAATTTTTTTCTATTTTAATGCTTATTATTGTCTCTATTTTCTTTTAAAGTTAATGATTTGGACAATTTGAAATGTTATTTGATTAATTTCTACTATTAATGACTAAATGCTTTTAACTCATTTCATAATTTAGATAACATATACTTGATGATTACAATGATATTTCACATATAAATGCAACTTTTTAAGTAATTTTGTAGCATATTTTAAGGCACTTCTATCATTCGAAGAAAAAATGAAAAAGAACCAGAACTAACCCTAAAAAAGTTTAAAATTAATATTAATTACTTAATTAATTAAATAAGTCAATAGAATTCACTCTAATAATTTCTAATCTTATATATATATATATATTAAAAAAAGAGAGGCAAAAAAAGAAAAAAAAGAAAAAAGAAAAAAAGAAGAAGAGAGCAATATATATATGTATAAGGTTGAAGTTGTGAGTGGTGCTAATAGTCAGTTGATTTAACGTGACTCAATTGAGTAAGTGGAGATTATTCACGACAAAATACTTTCTACTAAAAAACTAGAGTGACTTATCAACCAAAATGTATGTGATTAATTAAATTATGATTTAAATTAACTAAATGATGTGAAAGTGTCGAAAAGATGATGCATTAAACTTAGTGTATTTGTCTTTTGCTTATGAAATTGATTTTTGTAATTTAGGTTAAAGATTGAAAAATAATGAAATAATTTAAATGCATTTACGACATGATTAGTGAATTACATAACAATTCGATGTGTCATTATTTTCGAAGGATAAAGAAAACATTTTCAATAATTCTGTTGTTAATCTTGGATTTATTTTCCTATAATTATATACTATTTTAAGAAAATTTAATAATTGGATTGCTTGAGGACAAGTGTTAGGGGATAAATTCATAGTATTTTTTTTTGTTATTTAATATCAACTTACCCCTATTTTAGTGCTTAAATGTTTAATTAATGTTTAGAAATATTTAATTTGTAGGTTGACGTAAATAATTGGAGAAATGTTCAAAAAGATCAAAGAATGACACATTTCCAAACCTATAACGGCACCTTGTGCAGCCCACCATTGAATGGCTGCAACCCATCATTGAGGAAATCAGATTTTGTAGGATAACATCGGGTTGTTCATCCTATAACGGCGTCGTTATAGAATGGTGGAGACCGCCGACAGACTCGTTTTCCAGTAAATTCTTCAACAGTTATGGCTGTCTCCTTCCTCCACTTACAGCTACTCCAATCCTATATAAAGAGGGCCTCTCTAGACGTTTTAGGCACCCAGATTCAGAGCAAAACACTTAGTTTTAATTAGTTTTTAGATCAAAGTAGTTTTTAGGTTGTTTTTATTTTCTATCTTTTGTAATTTAAGTTTATCAGTTTGTTTGAAGTTCTAGTAGCTTCATACACGTAGTTTAGAGTTAAATAACCATCTGGAGATGTAATTTGGTTCATTCTAAACTCTTAATTTTGTGTATTATTGTTGTTATTTTGAATTAATCAAAGTTTTATTGCTTAAGTTATATTTATTATGTTCTTTGATTAATTGTTATGCTTAATGCTTAATTTCAGTTAAGTTATCATGTTGAATCTATTTATGGATGGTTAATTGTGTAATTAATGATTAATGCACGATTAGTGAAGTAATCTTTGTTTATTGAATGCTTAATGTTTTTCCTAAATTGATTACTTAAGATATTGTCATTAGATAATCTAGGATCCGATAGCTTCTACCTAGGTTATTAGAAAAGTTAATAAACAACATGGTTTAAATCAGTGAAATAACTAAAGGCTTAGTTAATCATGAGGGTACTAGTCTTAGAATAAAATATTTTAGGATTAGACTTCCTGAACTTTAAATCTATTACCTAAGTCTGAGGCATAACCAAATCCCAGGATAAGACCAATAGAGATACGTCAGTGTCTTAACCATAGTGCTGCCTTAAGTTAGAGAAGACCCTAGATTACGAAGCACTGATCCATCAATTAAATCATTAACTACTAAAGCTTAACTGAATAATTTAGGAAAAGCAATCTATAACTCTTTTATAATATATTGAAAATTTTTTAGGTTTTTAGATTAGCTTTTAGTTATTTTTTTTTCTAAAATCATAAAGTTGAGTATACTCTAGATAATTGTAATTCGATTGACCTAGTACTTACATCTTATAAACTTCCTCGTGGGATCGATACTCGGAATCTTAAATATACTCCACTTTATTACTTGATTTAACTGGTACGCTTACTGAAAAGTTGGTCTCAAATTAATTGTTAAATTCTTCATTGAAAGATAGATTAATTTTAGCTAATTTTATATATGGCAAACCGCAATCAACAAGAAAATGCTTAAGTGTGAGAAAATTGTTAGGGGTTAAATTGGTTAAGTTTTTATGGATTATTTGTTAAATTAGGACCCCTAATTTAGTGTTAAAATGTCTAATTTATGTTATGAAATATTTAATTTGTAGGAAATAGAGATTATTTGGTGAATTATGAAGATTGGAGGAAGAATAGAGTAAAATTGGCACTTTCTAGGACCAATACGCGGGTTTGGAGAGACCCCCATATTACTCTTAGAGACCTCCGTATAGGGTCAACAATTTTGGATTGATATGTTGGGCTCATGGTGCTGTATTACTTTGAGTCAACCCCTCTTATTAGAGGTCAGACAAACATATCACCACCATAACTCAAATATTACAGGTGAGGCGTATTGTTAATTAATTCCCATGTTTGCTAGTACCCTGTAAGAGTCTGGAGAAGCTACAAAAAACCAAGAAAATAGAGATACATGCATGACATACAGAGAATTTAGATATGAGTTTAGTAATAGATGCTCTAGCTTCTCTTTGAGTTTGTCATAGAGTCTCTAAACTTCAAATACTTGTAATTCGAGTTTTAGTTTTTTTTCTGAGTTAATGCTTATTGCTAAGACATATATGTAAGTTTCTAAACCATCATAAGGGGTTTTCTAACTTATATTATTACTTCATTTTCTCTGTTTTTTTAATTGATCAAAGTTCATGTTTTTAAGCTTACATCTTCGAATGCCCTTTGATTTTTTAGAAGTTCTTGATGATTTAGAGCTGTGCTCAAGTTCAAATCATGTTAAGGAGTTTAGGACATGTCTAAGAGCTTTGTTTAGATGTTTTGTAACTTCTAAACTTATTATTTTAGTTTATTTTCAAATTTATCAAAGTATGTCGTTTAAATTACATGTTTTGTATTCTTTGATGATCATATGTGGCTAATTCATTTTCCAGCTAAGAATTAGTCTCTTAATGATTTAAAAGAGATTAAATACATGTTTAAAGGTTTGATTTTTGTTTATTGAAGGTTTAAATATCTTGATTTTAAGCTAGTCACTTAATATTAGAGTGAAAGACAATATAAGACTTGAAAAATCAACTTAGGTTATTAGAAATATCAATAAACATCATAAATCAATCAATGAATGACCAATTTTTGATTATTTATGGGAGTTAGAGTTCCGAGGTTGTAGATCCATAAGTCACCTTCTTATTTTAAAAGCCTATTAATTTTATTTAATGTGTGACCAACCTTTAAATTAAGCTTAATAAAGAAAAGGCATAAGATTTAACCATATCTTTTTCTTGAAATTGTGAAGGAACTCTAATTTAGTCTTTAAAATTGTTAAAAACTTGATTAAATCATTAATTACCTCATCTTTAGCTGTTTTCCACAATTTGATAGTTTTTCATAATTTAGAAATCATTTTTAAAATTAAAAATGCAAGGTTTAAAGCAAGTTAGGATAAGTTAAAATTTTTTTTCCTTTTTAATCATTTATTTAGAATTTCCTAAATAATTATAATCCAATTAATCTAGTAATTATCCATTTTTCTTCGTGGGTTTGATACTTGGAGTCTTGATTATACTCCATTATATTACTTGTTCGATAGTTTCATTTGCCTTTATCATGTTAGTTTTCAAAGTAGAATCATTTAAAAGGATTCTAATTTTCTTAAGTCACCTAAGCAATGGAATATTGTCCTATGCTAGTAAAAACTAATTAGTGATCTCTATTCTCTCTAGTTTCTAGGTTTATTGGTTTACTCACTTTTTTAACCTTCATAAACACTTATAAGAGAGGTTACCTAGTAAGCTATCAAGCACTACCGAAGCCAATCCTTGAGAGCATGCTAAAGCAGTCATCCTGAGAAGTGGAAGAGAGATTGAGAATGAAAGGAAGAATATTGAAGAAAAAGGTAAGAAAGTGATGGTGTAGTGTAAATAAAAAGAGAACACAAGAGAACATAACAAAAGAGAGAAAGCTATTGAAAAAAGAGAGAAGGTGGAGGAAGAAGATAGAAGAGAAAGAGGACATGACATAAGAGAAAGAGAGAGCTAAAGAAGAAAAGAAGAAGAAAGAATAGGAAGATGAGGGTGAGAATTTAGAGAAGTCACCTAGGTTGTTTGCTAATCCTAATGTATAATCATACAAACCTAGGATTCCATACCCTCAAAGGTTGAAGAACACAAAACTCGATAAGCAATTTGGAAAGTTCTTAGAAATGTTCAAGAAATTTCATATCAATATCCCATTTTCAGAGGCAATTGCTCAAATGCCCTTGTATGCTAAAATTTTTTAAGAAATCTTATCCAAGAAGAGAATATTGGAGGAATATGAGACGATTAAACTTAATAAGTTCGTATTGTTGATCTATGAGTACTGTAAACTATTAGAGAATTATTATCCTTACCATCTAACATATTCAATGGTTGATTGATTAATGAAAATAATCTAAAAACTAGAAAACATAATCAATTTAAATTCACAAGAATTAGCGAGCAATCATGAATTTAGGATCTAGATAGTTAATCCTTATAAGACATATTTATATTCATTATTCAACCTGGATTTAATGGATTCTCCATATTATCTTTGACCTTAGTTTCCGTGAATTAAACTACGTTCTTGGCTGAAATAATGTAATTCCTATTTTAATTGGAAATTCAAGCGAAAGGTCTTACTATGTTAAATTTTCAATTGAATTTATTAACATGTCCTGTGGAAATTATTTTGACGAAGGTGAAACTTAATCTAGACATCTCATGTAAACCTTTGTCTAGGTCTCCATGCAAGATGCATTACCTATAGATTGATCTATTCATATATTCAAATTTCCTAACCTAAACATATAAAATCACATAATTAAGATTAAATTTTGTGTTAACATAATAATAAAAAACAATCTCATCCTAAATTACATAAACAAATCTAAGACAATTATGGAAACTTAACATTAAATCAAAGGAATAATGTGCTACTAGATCTTAAGGTTTTTCAAAATCTAACTCATACAAGAAAATTAGTTCCCTAAGAACATAAAATCAACAATAATAATCATAACAAGAGAAGGGATAAATAAGCACACAATCATGGTGCTTGAATCTCTTGAATCCTCTATAATCCTCATTAAAAATTTAGCTCTTTATTTCCAATTCTATGTGTTTTGATTTGATTCTCTCCTTCAATCATTTTTAAATGGCTTAGAAATCTCCTCAAGTGTCTTGTTAGTGGCTATGGATGTCCAATGAACCAAAAAGAAAAAAAATACTTAGAATAACTTAAATAGGAAGCTGCACTCATCCAAGCCTTAGCGTAGCTCTTAGCTATTAGCTAGGATATGACATCGTCTCCCTTAAAATCATGGTTTGGCTCACAACCATGAGCCTTTCTAATTTTTGGCTCTTCTTAATCCTTTCATGATGCTCGCTCCATCATTCGTGTTTTGACCTTGAAATTTGATATGGAACTTCATAACTTGATGCTCTTGCTCTCTAAATGATTCCAAATCTCTTATATCTCCAAAAATGCATCCAATCACTTACCAAAGTCTAATAAAAACATAAGTATTTATCCAAAACAACATAAATAACATCTTGCTTAAGAATTAACCAATTATGTATATAAATCATATGGAGTTACTCCTTAAACTTAAGATTATCATCATAAAATCATGCATAAAATATGTATAATCTGGGCACTATCACCCCTCTTATAAGCAAAGGATGAATCCACTTCTCAAAGCCACTAAATTGGTTTTGCTGGTAGATTTTTATAGTACTCTCTTACACATCCAAATGTAGTTTATTTTTTAATCTTTTGCTATTACCTTATGCTGATATAAGGATGTGTAAGTGTAAAGTCAAGAGCATCCATTTTTTCTTGATGTTTCCTTTAGTTTTTTCCTATATTAGCATGGTGTTCCTTTACTTTCTTTGTTTATCTTTTATTCTAGTAGCAGATTATAGAGGATATAATTCTCCTTATAAATAAACCATTTCTTGTTATTAATACAAAGTTGCTTTACTATAAAAAAATTCTAATTTTTTTTATAGAATTTAGTATTAAGATCTTTAGTAAGGCATAGTATACAAGATAAAGGAGATGTGATAAGAAATCCAATGGTAGTTGCAGAAGTTAATACATTCATGGTGAGTCATCCTAAATTTGAAGAAATCAACTGAGGTTATGAAACTAGAAATAGCATTATCATTCTCTAACAATAGGATCTTTTGAACCAAGGGTGGCTTCATCTATGTTTTGGTGATGACAATATAATACTATTATTGGTTTTAGTATGTTTGATGTTTTGGAATGTTAATTTGCTAAAAAGATGTTTAGAAGAAGAAATTTGGAGCATAAGAGGGAGCTTAAGAAGATCAAAGGAAAGAAGCTTATTAAGGTCAAAGAAAAAAGGCTCAAAGTTAAATATCATGATAAAATCCTAGCAGATTATATATTGTGATTTTTGTTGTAAACTTATCTTCATCGTCTTATTGTATTTAAAGGGATCACATCATGCGATTCACATTCAAGGTTAGTGATTTTTCATATAGAATGCATAACCAAGAGAAACTATGTATGATTTTTTTGGCACACTTAAATATTTTTATGGATTTAGGTTGATGCAAGTGTGTTGAAGACTATGTGAAAAAATATAGTTAAAAATGTCAGGATATGTTCTAAAGTTAGATTATGTAAATGTGTGTGAAAGTATTAAGGCTGTGTGAGAAGAAGAAATTAAAACGTTGAATGAGCCAAAGTGAGTGAATAAGTGTTAAAGAAGTGTTTTGAAATGTTAGGATTTATTTTGGGGTTATCTGAATGTGATTGAGTATAAAAGTTTTATGGAAAAACAATTATATCGAAGGACTAGTCTACTTGTCATAGTCAACTAATTGAGCATGAACTATTTGACTAATGTGTGAATTTGCCTTAGACTAATTAACTAATTAGAGGTACTAGTTGACCAGTGCATAGGAATAGTTGATCAATGTAGGAAAATCTGGCAAGATTGGTTAACCAATTTACTTTTTTTATCAATTGAGTAATAAGGTTTATTGGTGTATTCATTCTCAAGTTTACTAGTGAGCCCTTTTAACATTTTGGATCAGTCAAGAGTGACATTATTAAAGTGTATTTATCAGGTAGTGAGATTATGAAGAATTGTCAAGGGTTATTCTTGAGCCTATTTAAAAAAAAACATGATTATAAGGGTTATCGTAAAGCATATGAAAAAGGGAAGCAATGGTAACATTTTTATTGATAATGAAATTTCAATAAGGAGTTAAGGAGCGAACGTAGGTGTGGAGTCATAAATCAGACCATTATAAATTGGTTTGCTCCTTTCTTCCCTATCTCTTTTACTTTTCAATTTGATTTGATTTGATTTTATATTGTTTATTAAATTATTTATAATTTTTCTTACATTTTTAAGTATAATTTAGTTCAAGTTATTTATTATATTGCTTAATAAGATTGTGTAGCTTCTATGTTTATACTAAGAGAGCAATTGGATGTTTATATTTTTATAAGACTTTTGTGAGAAATTGGATGAATTTTTGTAGTCAGAAGAGTAATGGAATCATAAGGATGAGCAAGAGATTCAAGTAGTGGATTTCCATATCTAATATCAATGCCATAAGACAAACTATGAAGAGTACATCAAGAAAAGATTAAGAGAAGCAAAAACTAAAAAAGCTCACGACTGTGAGCTTAGTAGTAATATTTTTATAGTGGAGCACACAGACTGGCTCATCGCTATAAGCCAAGTTACGACGCATGGCCTGGCTCATGGCTATGAACTAGGTCATGACCTAGTCGGACTTCCTTGGCTATTTAACCAATTTTAAGTCATCTTCTTAAAAACTTCTAATCCTTAGAGCTTCATAGTCATCTCTAAGACTTAGAGAAGAATTCTAAGCTACCTTAACAATATTTGGAGCATAATTAGAGGAGAGATGATTGGATAAAAATATCAAGAAAGTCAAGATCAATTGTGATTTTATAAAAAAAATCATAAAGGACTCAAAGAATTCAAGTACCACGACCATAACCTTCTTAATACATTTTTTTTTTATGACTGTTATTATTTATTCCATTATATTTAGGAACTAATTTTCTGAAATGATCTAGATGATTATAAACTTTAAGATGTAGGGTTTATATTTTTCATTTGATTTAATGTCAAATTTTTGTAATTTTGTCTTCAATTTATCTATTGAATTAATGCAATTGATTTTTTAATGTTGCGGCAACATGGTTTTAAATTATAATTTCATGATTTAATATGTTTAGATTTAGAGATCAAATATATAAATTGATTAATCCATAGGTAATGAATCTTACATGGAGACCTAAAGGCAGACTTACATTAGATTTCTGAATTAGGTTCTAACTCAATCATAACAATTATTAAACCAAGGGAGGTTTCACCTTATTTTGATGATGACAAAACACCTTTACTACTAATATTTTTTAAATGTGTAAGAAAGAAAGAGGTTTGAAGTGTTTACGAGAAGCAAATATGTTGATTCGAGCTATGCTGTCACCATTGGCTAAACATCGATTGACAGAATGGACACCAGTTGATCGAATGGACACCGGTTGATCGAATGCATCAAGACAAAGGTTTGGTCAACTGAATACATCTACAAACTGGAATGGTAGTCCAAATCCAAGGGCCAATCAACTGAATTTACAAATCTAGAAGGTTAGTCAATTGAACATTGCTTATCAATCGACTGAATGAAGAAGATTATGTTGCAAAAAATCAGGAACGATCATAACAATAATTTTTTAGATGAGTGTTAGAGATTTACCAACAATTAATTAATCTTGATTAATAGTATAAATTTTTGGTTGATATGGAGCAAAGACAACAAGTACAAATAAGTTATATGTGAGGCTTTTTTAGTCCTTGAGAAAGTGAATAGTGCGCATATTGTCTTTGAAGTGTGTAAAAGTTAGTAAGCATTGCTATTGTGTTCTCTTTTAGAGTGAGTACTTTTTTAGCACACTAGAAGCATTATACCAGTGAGGTTATTCTTAAACTTTTAAAAAAACATTACAAGGTTATTCTTGAGCCATAGAAGAAGAATACAAAAGGGTTATCCTTAAGCCTAAAAGGAGTTTCTAAGTTGATGAAACTATTATTTCTTATATTTCTTTCGAACTTTTATTCAATAAGTACAAGTTTATTTCATTCCTATCATCTTTATTTATTTAGTTTTTGAAATTTCTTTCAAAGTATTTGAGTAATTTGCATAAAACTTTTCAACCTAATTCACCCCCTTCTTAGGTGCTATATAGGACCAATAACAATATATTCCATAAACAATGTTAATGCATTCAATTAATATTTTAAGATAAGGAGAAATTTAACTTAATTTTTCAAGGGAATAACAATTACATTACTTGAGAGAGAGTATAGTTCAATTTAGGAAATATATAGTCTGAGCAAATTTGTTGAATCTATTAAATCAAAGTTGACCAATGAACATGAACATGTCTTAGGGAGATTAAATTTTTAAGTCCTAACTTTTATATTACTTGTTGAATCTTGTGGATTTTCCTTTAGTTATTTATTTTAATTTTAGTAACAATAAATCAATTACCCATTAAGTAAGTTAGATAGCAAAAATAGGAGACCAATAGTAATTTAATAATCTTTATGAATTGATAATCTGGACTCATAAGATCTATACTATAATACAATTAATGCACTTGTCTATTTTTTGTCATGGTATTATTGATTTGAGATTTTGATATATTTTATTTAAAACTTATGTAGTGTAGATCATATATAGTTTTTGGTACTGATGCTAGGGACTATAATTGATTATTAAGATATTTAATCTTTGTTAGACTAACCATCTTCATTTGATTTTTGTTCATGTTTATTTCAATTTTCTATATTTTTATTTATTGCATTTTTATTTTTCAAAAATACCCTTGTCACTTTTCAATGTTTAATGATTTCAATATTTTCTAATATGATTAAATCTTATATTAAATTGCTAACGGATAAATTTTTAGTATTTGATACATCGTCTGACTCATGTTTAGAAAATTTGGATAAAGATATTAAAAGATGCGAAGAGACAAATTTGGTGTTAAATTGAAAAAAGTGTAATTTTATGGTTTGAGAGTGCATTGTACTTAACCATAAGATATCAAGAAAGGGAATGGAAGTAGATCTAACCAAGATAGATGTAATCACTCAACTTTTACCTCAAAATTTAGTTCAAGAGGGTAAAAGTCTTCTAAGTCATACTGGCTTCTACTGGAGGTTTATTAAGGATTTTTTAAAAATCACAAAACCCCTTATTGATATTTTGATGAAGTATGCCATATTTGATTTTGATAATAAATGCATGCATTCTTTTGAGCTATTAAAGGAAAAGCTTACTAATGAACTAATTTTAGTTTCACCATATTGATCATTACCTTTTAAGTTAATGCGCAATGCAATTGATTTTATAATTTTTGCAATTCTAGGGTAAAGAAAGGATAAAATTTTTCATTCGATTTATTATATAAGTCAAACTTTAAATGAAGCCTAAAAGAATTACACAAAAAATTGAGAAAGAAATGTTGGTTATTGTCTTTACTTTTGATAAATTTCAATTTTATTTGGTTCTCTTAAAGGTTACAGTGGTTATGGACCATTCGGGTTTAAAATATTTGACGAATAAACCAAATGTAAAGCCAGAGTTGATTAGATGGGTCCTTTTATTACAAGAGTATGATGTTAAAATGAAGGATAGAAAAGGTGCCGAGAATTTTGTTGTTGATCACCTTTTGATATTAAGTAAGGAAGTTATGGAAAAAAAGGGCTAAAATCAGGATATTAAAGAAATGTTTCCTGAGAAATAGTTGTTTGTTGTGAAAGAAAAATGGCCATGGTATGCTAATTATGTTAATTATTTGGCTAGCAATATAATTTATAAATGATGATAAGAGATTTCTATGGTATGAACCATAACTATACAAGATTTGTGGTGATAGAATAATTAAAAGATGTGTTCATCCTAAGTAAGTGTCTTCTATCTTTAGTCATTATCATTCCTATGAATAGGAGGACACTTTGGGCCTTTAAGGACTACATATAAAATTTTAGAATCTAGATTCTATTGGACCATATTACTGAAGGGCACATTTCAATTCATAAAATCTTATGACAACTGCCAAAGAATTGGAAACATTTCCTGGAGATACAAAATGCCCTTAAATAATATCTTAGTTTGAGAAGTCTTTGATGTTTGGGGTATTAATTTTATAGGTCATTTCCCTAAACTATAAGCCAATCAATATATTTTAGTCATAATTGATTATGTCAAAAAATGGGTTAAAATAGTGGCGTTGCTGCTAATGATGCAAAGGTTGTGGTAAAGTTTCTTAAAAAGAATTTTTTTTTTTCACGCTTTGGTACACAAAGAGCAATAATCAGTCATAGAGGTTCGCATTTCTATAATAAAAATTTTAATTCCCTCATATCTAAGTATGGTGTAACTCTTTAAGTCACCATGCCTTATCTCTTATATCTTAGCAGTTAAGTGGAAATTTCAATTCATTAAATTAAAAGAATTTTAGAAAAAGACCATTAATGCTTCAAGGAAAGATTGGTCTTTAAAATTGTATGACACATTATAGGCATATCACACTACACTTAAGATTACCATTAGCACTCTCCATATTTCCTTATTTATGGTAAGTTGTGTCATTTATCAATTGAGTTAGAGAACGAGGAATTTTTGCAATCAATCTTTTAAATTTTAACTCAAAGAAAGTGGGTGAGAAAATATTATTACAATTAAATGAATTGGATGAATTTCATCTTGATACCTATGACAATTCCAAGCTGTATAAGGAACGAATAAAAAAAATGGCATGGCAAGAATGTCATTCCTCATGAATTTACGAGTAGTGATAAATTTTTAGTTTACAATTCGTGATTAAAACTTTTTCCTAACAATTGCAATCCCAATGGACCGGTCTTTACAATGTGCTTAGTGTCTATCCTTACAATACCGTTGAAGTTTATAATGGTCAGTTAACTTTTAAAGTCAATGGATAAAGATCCAAGTTATATTTACCTAGTAAGGGCAAGGAACTAGCTGAAATTATTTTACTTTCTGATCCTCACTAGGCTTGTTGAACTTTTAATTATCTAAGTATTTATGTATAATCATTTTGTTTTTGTTTGTTTTCTTGGTTTTTAATTAGTGTGTTTTTAAAGTGTTAGTTTTCTAGTTTTTTGTTAGTTTCCTTGCAAGCTTCTTAAGGTTTAAGGTTATCTTCTCTTTGTTTAAATTCCTTTTTTTTAGTCTGCTTCTTTTATCTTATTTTAGTGTGCTTTTAGCTAATTTTTTCAAGCCTCAGTTATTTTTAGTTTTCTTTCTTTTTTTTATTAAGTCCTTTAACTAGTTTCTTTTTGTCTTAAGTTATTTAATGTGTTTTTGTTAAGTGTATTTTGTCCTCTCTTTAAGTTCCTTTTAGGTTTTTTAAATTTTTTCTGGAGTTTTTCTCATTTGGTCTTTTAAAAGCTCTTAAATTAGCCCCTAGGTTTAGTTTAGCTTTCTTTAAATTTTCTATCCTCTTAAGCTTAATTTTCCTATCTTTTTAGTATTTTTTAAGCCCTATCTTTACACAATTTGATTGTATAATCATTTGAGCTTTGTTTAGGAATAATTTAGATTTGATTAAATGGGTTTATATAAAAAATTTGGGTTTAGGATGTTTTTGTTGGAGTAAAATGACAGGGGCTAAACGGTGGGCAAAACCTGCATCAGACAATCATTTAAGTGTGTTTAGTAAGCTAAATGGTAAGACTTAAACGACATCGCTTAAATCCCCAAACACTGCCATTGAAGTCCCTTGTTAAGAAAAAATGACAGTTTTGGCCCTAAATAGCGTCTCCCCTCCCCTCCAAGTGACAATGATAGTCCCTAACCCTAAATCCTTCATTCTACCCTCATTTCTCCACAAAATATTATGTTTTATGGCTCTTTTTGTCATATTTGGGGCACTTTACTTGATTTTGCCCTCAAATCTCCAAAAAAAAAAAAAAACAGTGAAATCACACAAAAATCCATAGAAACTCTTTATGTACTATTCATGTTGGCCCTCTGAATTTTTTTTCATTTTCCTTACATTTTAGGGCTTGTTTTTCAATTATTTTGGTATCATTGGATTCTTTATTGCATTATTCTGCTTTTGGTACCAATTTTATACATTAATTTTCTCATAAAAAATTAGGAATATTTTAATAACCCTCAGAATATTCTAGTGAAGGCAAGTGCTTATTTTCTTATTTTTCAAACCATTTTTAGCCTTTAATAGGTTTGTTTTGTGATCAGTTTTAGCTTAGATTATCTCCTAGACAATTTCAAGGCACTTCAAGCTCACTAAAGAGGCCCTCATTCGATGATTCTTGCTTTTTGAGTAGTTAGAATGTGGACTGCTTTAAAAGCCACCTTTCAAATCAATTCATAATCGAGAGGTCTTTGGACCTGCATTAGATGTAGAATTTAATATGTTGGAAGCCTTCCGAGCTTTAGCATGAGATTAGATTTTGGTCCTTGTCGGCCCATATTATCCATTGATGGTCAGATAATTTTACCATTATTGAGGAAAAGGAAAATAATGACCTCTTTAAAATCCGATCTATAGTGCGAGGCAAACCTTTCTTCATTACTCATGCTTTAGTATCTTTGCTTTTAGGTGTACAGAATGTAGGGATCCTTATTTTCATTAGGGGGATCGAATTTGAGGCGATAGGGTGGAATATGATCTTACTTTTTCCATTGATGTGGCCCACTCTAATTTAAACTTATTTAAGCCATCTGGTAAATGCAATTATCCAACTTATTAGCTTTCTATTTAGAAGAGAATAGTCGTCGCTTTATTAAATTCCAACGTCACTCCCTAAATGAGTGGGTTAAATGAAATTAGGTATATGGATACCTATATTTAGTATAAGATGTTTCAAGGATTGGGAGTTATTGAGGCCCTACCTTTGTCTGGTTTCATTCTGCACAACATCAAGAATACGGTTTGCTATCATCATGTGTATAAGAACTTCTATTTCCCATCACTTTTGACGAGGATTTTTTAGAAGGCTAGTGTAAAATTTAGGGGGGCAAATTACATTGCAGCCTCAGCCCTCTTCTATAATTAGATATCCTACTCTTAAGCTTTGCACAATATGCACGAGTAGGTGGCAAGGTGTGTAACCTTGTTTGGACACCTATTTAGGGAATAGAGCATATAGATGATGCTTATGTCCCTACTTCTTAACTTGTTGCAGCACCTATAGAAGGCATGGGTGAGGCTTCTTCTGAAGCTACCCCTAGTGTCCATCGTCCTCCTCCTTTAGCTAATGCTCCCACAGTTATGCCTCCATCCACTTCAAATGATCAGCCTATTGAT